>JARJPL010000394.1:0-80374 GCA_030782805.1 Aschersonia sp. MBC 622 | reverse complement strand
CCCCCCACCCCCCCCCCACCCCCGCCCCCCCGCCCCCCCCCCCCACCCCCCCCGCGGGGGGGGGGGGCGTAGACCTCATGAGCAGCCGCGCCGCCGCCGGCGACCTCGTCGCCAAGGGGAGCAGCTTCCTCGGCAGCCGCCACTTCCCCGCGAGCCTCGTCCGGACATGCGCCGCGCACGACCCCAAGGCCATGCTGTTCGGGACGGAGCCCGTGCCGGGCCTGCCGCTGAGTGTCGCCGACAGGGACCGCGTGCGCCAGGTGCTGGACCGGCACCGCGTCGCGGGAAAGCGCCTGCTGCTGTGCTCCGGCGGCCGCGACAAGCTCGTGCCGTACGCGGTGGGCCAGTCGACCGTAGACGTGTTGAAGGATGCGAGCGAGAGCTGGTACCCGGGGATCAGCGTGGACAGCAGAGTGTACAAGGATGTCGGGCACGCGTTTGGAAAGGACATGGTGACGGACGCGGTGGCGTTTCTGGTCGATGCGGTGGCGCGAGGACCGCGGGAAAAGGAGAGCAGGGCCAAGATGTAAAGAGAGATGGGTCTATATCTGTATTCGAGGTTTTAGTTTGGCGACCACGTCAAAGTCTTCCCAAAGCATCGCGCAACGACGGGAAGAAGGATGCGTGAGAGAGGGGAGCGTTGTGACATGTCGCGGGTCGAAAAGGGCCGTGGCCGGTGCGGGACAGAGCGCCCACAACGAGCTTGCTTCGTAGAGGGTCAATCAGGCCTTGTTCAAGAGTTTTCGTCTGAGTTTCGCATTGTGTGCTGTTGCCTTCTATTAGTTCGCCTACCATCTTCAACATTATAACAGCAAGGACAGTTCATTGGCAAATTGAATGCGTCTAACCATTAACTATGCAACCATTCAATCTCGGTACTGCAAGAAGAACTGCCCAGGAGATAATATACAGAGAGAAATTGTACTCATGTGTTGTAGCCTTGTTATAGAAAAGATCCGACTTCTTCTATGAGTTAATTTACGCGAGGTAATCGCGCTCGGATCCAAACGATGCGCCATGGTGGTATTGATAGTATACAATAAAAAAAAGGACAGAATGGTCAATATTTCGTCATCTTTCACGAATCATTGCTTTGATCTGCCATTACTACGACTTGATTCTTTTGAGAGCCAAGTATCCGACCGCGGCTCTGCTCCCTCGTCTCGCCCCGCCTCCTCCAGCAAGGTCTGCTTCGGCTTGGCGTGTACAGGACCCGGCGGACGCCCAAAAATCTTGGCGTAGCTCATAAACTTCATCTCGGAAATGGGCTTTCTGTAGCCACGTAGATTATACATGGTGTCCTTGTACGCGGCCATGTGCTCTTCTCGGCGCCTACAAAGCTCGTCGACCGTCAGTTCCATGTCCACGGGCTCGATGGTGGTGGGTTCCGCCGCATCGGAGTCCTTTTCAGCAGCCCGGTTAGGTGTCCGCGTTGGTACGCCGTTGGCCTTGTCAAGACGGATACTCTCGACGGCTTTCGCGTAGCGATTGGCCTGCTGCTGGTGGTAGGCCGCGCGACGCTGCAACTCCTGGGACTCCGGAGACACGACCGGGGAGGTGCGCGGCGGCTCCTGGTCGTTAGGGACGAGGGCGGAGCTGCGGATGGGGTTGAGGCGCCAGTGGCGCCGGGCCTGCTTGAACTCGCGCGCTTCTTCCTCTGTCAGCTCGCGGGTCTGCGCGAGCCGCGTGTAGTACCACAGCTGCGACCGACCCGGCCGCATCGTCTTGAACTTGCGCCGCGTGTAGACGCCCTCGGTGTTGTACAATTCTCGAATGAGATACAGGCTACCCGTGACAATAATGGGCCCTGCATTACCGGCTTTCTCGCATGCCCACTGCATGGCAGCGTCGACACTAGGGTCACCGTCGTAGATTTGCTCGCTGCTGGTGAGGAGAGATTCGGCAATCTCGCGTCCGAGCTGGGCAGGGACCGCAGATGGCTCGTTTGGGAGTGGCTGGTACTCGACAAAGGCGAATCGGTCCTGCGGCTTTATAAGAGTCTCAATGAGTGAGGCGAACGGTTTCGTTTTGCTCGCGGAGAGACCCATGATCCAAGTTACTGGCTCATCTGCCTGGCGTATCTGGTTGTTGACGTAGGTAGAAAGAGCCTGTGCTCCGAGCACGTTGTGGGCGCCGTCAACCAAGATGGACTGCTCTCGAAGCCCGTTTGTGAGGTCGCGCACCGAAATCAGATCCTTCCTCCCGGGTGGGTATGGACGTTTCTCTAGCAGCTGGTTGAGGTCAATTTCCATCTTGGGGAATAGCTTCTTGAATGCTAATAAGGCGCAGAGCAAGTTTTGCTTCTCATAGTCCTCCAGATGATACTTTTCGGTGTCGATTGGACTCAGCAGATCGGTAGCGTCGTCGGTCAAATAGTAAGGAGTGCCAATACTGCGGGCGTGTTCTGTAAGAACGCGAAGTACCTCGACTGAGTTGGTATGATCGATAATGCAAGGAACAAACGGGCGCATAATTCCGGCTTTGACACTGGCAATCTCTTCAATCGTCTCTCCAAGATACTCTTGGTGGTCGAGGCCAATTTTGGATATCACGGTAACGCCCTTTTCGTGCATGGCATTGGTGGCATCTGAAGCGCCACCCATGCCAACTTCGACAATGCCGTATTTTACGCGTAGAGCATTGAAGACGCGGAAAGCAACCGCTGTGTCAAGCTCGAAGGGTGTCAGCTCGCCGGGATCCTCACCAGTCTGGAACGTCCAGCCAGAGGCGGCCCTGTGAAACCGACTTTGCACGTTTTCTATCTCGGACTCGTAGAGCCTTTGATTGACATACATGCCATTGATTGTGATTGACTGCCGGGCGCCAAAGAGTGATGGAGATGTGAAAACGCCATGGCTAACACCGCATTGCTTAAACATGTAGGATAGGAGGGTGCATATTGAGCCTTTGCCGTTGGTGCCTCCCACGTGGATTCCCATCCAGGTTTGCTCCTTTTGAATTGCTCGAGTGATACGCCCCAAGCCGAGACGAATATTGCGCCTGTCGCCCTCCAACTTCCGTTGCGCTGGGATGGCTGACCTGACACGGTCCAGAGCTCGCTTGAGGTCCCTAGCGGAAGGCATCGCGATTGCCCTACTGCAGGCCTATCGGGACGCCCCTCTGGCTCAAATATGGTAAAACTGCTAGCTAATCAGCTGAGCCGCTTCATTGAGACTGTCATGAAGACGAGCGTGGTCGCGGAATAGAGAGCGTTATGATAGCATCGTAGCAAACAAGCTTGAGATTTAATGTGAGCCAGCTGCGCCACATCCCGACAGCTTGTGCGCCACAGAATGCACGGAAATAGAAGGACCCGTTCCGTAAATGGGCTGATTCGGGTTTCTCCTGGACAAAGCGTCCACACAGCCACCTTTGGAGCCGCCATCATTGAAGGTTCGAGCAGGAACCCCCCGTCTCAGACTTCTCAGTGCTGGCACCTGGCCATCCCCCGTTTCCCGACCGGCGGCTCCGTTTTTCGTCTCTCCACCAATCTACAAGGCCGCGATCCTGCTTCTACTTGGGCCATCACAAAACGGTACCAGTTTGTCGCCTCGAAATTGTAGTCGTCTTCCAATGGTTCTGGTCGCTTGAGACATTAATTTGTTGCTCTTTCTTGACCAAATTTCCTGCGACAGTATTGCCGAAATGGGTCTTCCGTAAGTTTCAGTGCCTTACTTCTGCGGCCATGGATTGGCATGCGCCACCCTCATCCAGTTCATTGCGCGCAAGCATTTGTCCGCATCTGTAACTCGTATCGTGTGTTATCTTCTATCGAATTGTGTATTGCGCGTCCTCTGTGCATTGATGCGGCGCCGCTGGAAAGCATGGTCGCAACAGATGAGGATGCGGATACTAGCATGCCCCCGGTATTGATGACTTGCACACGGCATGATGCGCTAACTATCACGAACTCATAGACTTTTTGTCGCTCCTGTCGAATCCGACGTGGCTCGAAAACCTTCGCACAAAAACTCCACTACATCGCCGTCGCGCACTTCTATTCGTCGCGTTGATCGCGCTCACTCGCGCGAACGCCAACGTAACGTGGCGCGTCGCGCCGCAGCCCGAATCTACGGCCCCGTGCAGCGCACATTATCCGGCAGGAATTTGGAGCGCCCGCTGCCGTGGATTGAATCGCCTGCGTCGGGGGCGCTTACCCGTGGCGCCTCGCAGTCGCGACCTATACCGGACCGTCTAGATCCTCCTGGCCCCGTGAACGGCGAGGATGCTCGCAGAAGCCAGCGCATGAGCCAGCGTATGGAAGAGCATATGGCTTCAGTACTTGGTACCAATTGGCATGACTTACCCCCCGGGCCTCCCACAGAAGAGGAAAACCAGGAAACGGATCTCGGTTGGTGGTCTATCGATCCACGAGGACGTGCCCGACGTCCGCGTATGGTGAGTCTCCTACCAATCTTGGTGGGAATCACTGTTGCTGATTTACACTATGCAGATGACTCCTATTTCGTCGCGGTTCACGCGTAGCCCTGACACTCTGGAAGCGGCGCGCGCGCGTACCTCGTCTCCGCTGGCTGCGGAGAATGCATCCCGGGCAGAGCAAAGCGCTCGTCAGCAGCGTTTTCGCATGAGTGTCATTCAGCGCGAGCGACTTCTCAGAGCCAGGAGCCAGTCGACTGAGCACGGCACCGGTATCGATGGTCTTGGTGACCGCGAGCGAAGCATTAGCCCGGAAGAGTGGGACACCTTGTTCACAACTTTGGCCCCAGATCCGCAGCCACCGAGTGCCAACACTTCGTTTGCTTCGGCAACCGGCACGCAGAGCGCAGGCCAGACCGCAGCCGCGCCGTCCACCGGCGGGTCGATCCTCCCTGATGGTTTCGACGATGCACCCGTGGACCCAGGCTGCGATTCGGGGTGTGAGCACTCTGATCCAAACGAAGGGGTCTTGAGACAACAGCCACGTGGTATAGACGAAGGTGTTGCGGGGAGACGGCGACGCGATTCAAACGGCAGGGTTCTAGGGGGGACACCGCGGAATCGCGGGGTTCGACTAGAGTACCGCCAGCACGAGCCCATGCCGCACTACGCACGATCTATTAACCGCAGGCGAGCAGTGCCTCAGCAGCGCCATCCTGTGTTTGAACATCCCGATGCACCCAGCATAGCAGAACGTCAGGCTTTGAACAGAGCACCAATGCCGGATCGCAACAGGTCAGATTCATGGGTCGCGCGGGCCTCGATTGGTGCCGGAGAGCAAGAAAATACCAGCCTACCGCGACACGCTAGGATGATGACATTCTCCCCTGGTGCAGCGCCTGCAGAAGAGGATTGGTCTGGCATGCAACACATTATGCGAAGCTTGGCGCAACGAGAAGACATACCGGAAGAATGGTGGGCTGCGGCTGGTCTCAGCCGTACACTGTCTCAACAGGGTACAAGTTGAAGCGGTACCAGCAGGTATTCAGATTTGTTCCCTTGCAGATCCAAGAAGGGGCCTCAAGGGCATTCTAAGAATTGAGATGCATAGAATAAGCGTTGCATGGGATAAAACCGGCTCAGTCTGGCTTGTTGTGCTTCAACTCGGGGTCAATGGGGGTCGGCCGGTAGCTGACTCGCGGAAACATGGCGGAAACATGGACTCGAGCGAAATTGCTGTGCAAGCATTGATGTACATTACCCGATCTGCATGTATATATTATTGTCTGGGGTGGCAGTGAAGGATCTGCATTCATGGGGGCTGGCTGGGGGGGAGCATGGCAAAGCTATCAGTAAGCTTGTGGAACAGCCATGATGGACAAGATGATTCGCTGCATACGGAAGTTACTACGCTGGTATAGTCAGCAATAGTATCCTCGCAAGAAATTCACGATGCCATGTAATGGTGTGTGTATCGAGGTGGGACAATGGCCTAATAATAGAGTGGGCAGCAAGATTCGGGAGTCGGTCGGGCAGCAGAGTGACACGGGGCTCGGTGACGCAGTTTGAATCACTAGCTCAAGTTGAAGGCTGAAGCAAAATGCTGGGTCAAGAGGGATGATGTGTGTGCTTGTTCCGTACTATTGGTCATGCTGCCCTATAATAACATGTTGAAGACGGGGCGTCGCAAGTGTCGCAAGTGTAGGTACAGGTGGGTGGGTTGATGGTTGTTTCCAGGGACAATGACCGCGGATGAATGCACAACAGCAGTCTATAATTGTACTTTTGGCTCACCGTGTCATGACTACCAGTCGTGGTGTTGTGTTGCAAGCATCAGCGTATGAGTATGCAGGTGAGATGTGTGTAGCCCTCCTTGACGAGCGCATGGAGCAGTTGGCGGATGGACGGACAAGGTCGTTGGCGCCACGAGGGCGAGCAGCATGCCAGCCGGTTGGTATGGCGGGCAGGCGGCCGGCAAGCCGGACTTTGTTGTTGCAAAGGGGCTACTGCATGTCTTGTTATAGATCGTAGCACGTCCTCGTATTCTGAACCTGAATAATTTGTGCATCTTTTCCAGGGCGGGATGAGATGTGCCATCATGCCTGGCCTAAAGAGCTGGAAACAGGGCTGAAAGAATCACTGTAACGGTATCTTGCAGCGGATGCGGACAGCGGAAGCGGCTGGTTGGGCCGCTGGAGGCTGTTGGGCGGCAGTGACTCGCGTGCCTGAATCAGCCACAGACAAGGAAATTGCCTGCATATGCGCATGAGAGTTGTTTTTTGATAGGCCATGAACAGTGTTTGGTTCAACACTAACCAATGTTTAGATTTGAAGATGCCCTTTGGATAGGTGGGCAGGAACACGGCATCTATCTGAGCAGCCTACCAGGTAGCTTCCTGCTTCAAGCTGGGGGAGTACAGGTACCTAGGTAGGTAGGTAAGAGGTAGGTACAGAGTACAACGTTCCTTTCAGCGCCTCCGCGCCTCGCACAATCCCTGTAGCACGAGGAATTCGCTGCACTCCCCGATTTAGCTTTTTTTAAGTATTTAGGTACGAAACAAGTACAATTCATCAGTCACAATAAATACACTAAAAACAATAATAGCTCTGCCCTGCGCCAGAATCAGGTACCAGGTACTGTGCTACTCCACTTCCATGCTTTGGTTGTCACAACGGGAGGGCAACCATCGACAAACTGCGAACGTAACGACCAGCACAGATCGATTCGATTCTCACAACTGAGCTTTGCTCGTCTCTCCCGTCTCAGTAGCCATTTGATCGTCCCGGAGACGTCGACGTCTTTGCGTCAAAATCAATCCTATTGCACCTTGCACGCTGTGTCGGTCGGTGCCCCGTCCAGCGGCCCGTCCAAGCTCACGACCGCCCTGCCTGCCCGCCTAGCTAACTTGCCTCGTGTTTTCCGTCGAGCCAAAACATCATTTTTTTGTCCCCCTTCAACCAATTATCGAGACTCCTCCCACCGCACGGCGCCCTTCAGAGTCCGGCTACGGATTGCGTCCTTCCTACGGCATGTTCGGCATCTGCCCACCACCCTCGCACCGCCTCTTGAGATAGTTGATAGCCACACCAAGCTGCGACGCGGCCCTCCTTCTTCGACTACTTACCCTCCCGGCCAAGGGCGCTCTACACCGCACCGAATGTGACCCAAGCCGCGCATGCTTTCTCGACACCATACTCTACCCTCTCTTCGCTCCTTTGATTGACGTCTCGATTTTCGGAAACATCACGCCTGCTCGCTGCTGGACAACGAGACCCGGCCCCAAACCGCATTGAACTTATTCGCTCCCTTACGTGTACGCAATAAATCGAGCCTGCAGACGTCGTTCATTGGTAATGCCACAATACCCGGCATCGCGTTCTGACGAATCGGTTACAAATCTGCTTTAAAGACTGGTGCAGCGCTCAAGAAGCTGCATGACCGACCCAACAGGCACGAAAATAGCGATATTCCGAGGCCGGTAGCGCTTCCGAGGCGACCTTGGCTTGAAGCCATAGCCATGCCGGTCGATCGGCACGCCCAGTCTGGCGACGGCCGCCACGGCGTTTTAGCTACGCGAGAAAAGAGCTCTGCGCCGGCTACCCCCTCGCGCAGGGAAAAGATACGGGAGAGCTCTGCGCATCAAGACCCCATGCTCAAGGATTATGTATGTTGCCAGCTACCTCTACCACGTCTTGTCCAACCCCAGACCTCTCCCAGCATTGCACCACACGTCCAAGCCTTCACTTACCAAGATGTTCCCGGTCTAGCGCCTTGGGGAGTGCATAGGCAAAGGTGCATTCGGCTCTGTTTACAAGGCCTTTAACTGGAACACTGGCGAGGCCGTCGCCGTCAAGCAAATCAAGCTTGGAGACTTGCCAAAGAGCGAGCTGCGCATGATCGAGGTACGTTACATCTAAGAGCTTGGTTTCTGCCGTGTCACCCCAAGCTAACAGCCATTCCAAACTTAGAGCGAAATCGATCTTTTGAAAAATCTCCATGTACGTTCCACACAATCAAAATATCCAGAGCTACTTCGTTACTGATACACGCCTAGCATGATAATATTGTAAAGTACATCGGCTTCGTCAAATCTACCAACTGCCTCAACATCATCCTCGAGTAAGGCTCAAGCCTTCGCCCATTGTCTGCTAGCTTTCGCTGACTGGCGCTAGATACTGCGAGAATGGTTCTCTTCACTCGATATGCAAATCCTACGGCAAGTTTCCAGAAAACCTTGTTGGCGTGTATATGACGCAGGTTCTCAAAGGTCTTCAGTACCTGCACGATCAGGGTGTAATTCATCGTGATATCAAAGGTGCAAATATCCTCACAACTAAAGATGGCACCGTCAAATTGGCAGACTTCGGTGTTTCGACGAGCACCTTAGCAGGTGGTCAGGACAAGGAAGCTCAAGTTGTCGGCACTCCCTACTGGATGGCTCCCGAAATCATCCAGCTTTCCGGTGCCAGCTCCGCTTCCGACATCTGGAGTGTTGGCTGCACCGTCATTGAATTGCTCCAAGGAAGGCCGCCCTACCATAACCTAGCAGCCATGCCCGCACTCTTTGCCATTGTTAACGACGACCACCCTCCTTTACCCGAAGGCATATCCGCCGCTGCCCGAGATTTTCTTATGCAATGCTTCCAAAAAGACCCCAACTTGCGAGTTACAGCAAGAAAGCTAATGAAGCATGCTTGGATTATTGGATGCCGCCGAGCCGATGCACCAGTCACCAAGCCGCCTGCCAACTTTAATGAAGCCGTTGAAGAAGTTAAGCAGTGGAACAAAGCCCTAAACTCCTCGGAAACTCATCTACGAACTTCGACCGGCTCAGACGCTACTCCGGCTTTACGATTCCCCGGGGGCACCCCCGCCAAGGGGCCGCTGTCACTCCAAAAGTCGAAATTCGGTGTTCAAGCCTTCAGGACGCCTGAGCTCGCCGACAACGATAACTGGGACAATGATTTTGATACTACAATTTCTCCAAGTGCGCTCCAGCTGCCACATCTTCGAACCCAAGATAACTTTGGCGGAATGCTCTCTAGCGATCGCCTCAAGGCTTTCGCATCTGCAAACGATTTACGAAATGATATTAGTTATGATGATGACTTCGAGGGCGAGCTACTTACAATCAAAGGCCCCTCACAACACGACCTGGATCTGCAACAGCAGACCATTCGACCAATCTCCAAGGCTGCAGCACAAGCTGCCGAACCCAGGAGGCATACCCGACAAAGGTCTATTCCTACCCATACTGCAGATTCTTCTATACAGCCTACACGATCTCCTTCCAAGGCTCATTTTGGGAACAAATTCGAGCTGCCAACACGACACGACGTTGCCTTCCGCGAGCAAAGCGCCGAAGACTTTTCCGATGTGTTTATAGAAAACGATCATGTGTTCGACCAAAAAGTCAACCAAGTGAAGAAGGTTCGTTTGTCAAGTGTAGTAGGAAGCGAATCTTGCTAACGTGATTAGGGTATTCGTGGTCCGGACTCGCCCCAGTTGTTTCATCCATCGGATCTTACAAGCCTTCCACGCTCCATGCTCGCCCCCGATGGCGGCAGTATCAAGAAAAAGGCCGCTACTAGGCCTTCGGTCCTACCTGATCGGCCAATGCGACGCACTCGATCTTCCGTGGAAATTCAGAAATTCGCTGAAGACGACGACGAAGACTTCTCAGATGTGTTTGGCCCCGAGAGCTCCATCGCTACAAAACCAGTGAGCGAACGTGGCTCGGAGGATGGCGGCTTGATGCTACTTTCCAAGGTGTCAAGCAACTCCTGGCTTGGTGACGACGAGGATGAAGATGACCCATTTGCAGCCATGGATCCGGGTTGGGATGAGATGGACTTGGAAGCAAACATTGCTCGTGACAGACACGCGCGGCTAGCAGAGAGGGTGGAAGACTTGGTCCGGTCTCTCACAATGGAGCAAGGTGAAAAAACTCTGACTGAAATTGCAGAGGATTTGCTCGCTCTTTTATGGGAGAATGCGGAAGCCAAGAATCTCGTCATCAGCGCCCACGGTCTCCTCCCTATTCTTGAAATTCTGGAACCTTGCACTGTCAAGAGCAAGCAGTATATGATCCTGCAGCTTCTCAAAGTTGTCAACGCCATTATTCTAGACGATGTCGAGATCCAAGAAAACCTCTGCTTCGTCGGCGGCATGCCCATCATTACAAAATTTGCTGCCCGCCAGTACTCGGACGAAATTCGACTAGAAGCTGCGGCTTTTGTGCGCCAAATGTACCAGACCTCAACACTGACGTTGCAGATGTTTGTGTCTGCAGGTGGCTTGAATGTCCTTGTGGAGTTCCTTGATGAAGATTACGACAACGCCCGAGACCTGGTGCTTATTGGCGTCAATGGCATCTGGAATGTCTTTGAACTACAAGGACCTACACCAAAGAATGACTTCTGCCGGATTTTCTCGCGAAGCAAGATTCTGTATCCCCTTGCTCTCGTTTTGCACCGCGTATTAGATGAGGAAGGCGAGGATGAGCTTGGGGAACTCATCGAGGGCCGCATCGTCAACATTTTTTACCTCTTCAGCCAGGCCGAGAATTATGTGAAGGAGGTGGTGGCAGACCGGCAGGTGCTGAAAAGCGTTCTCAAAGATTTGCGCCGTATGACTCCTGTGCATCAAATCACGATGCTCAAGTTCATCAAGAACCTGTCCATGCTGTCAACAACGATTGAGACGTTGCATTCCGCTGATGCCATTGAGTTTCTCATCGATTTGCTCAGCTACGGCATGAAGAAGGGGCAGGTTCATTTTCGTGATATCTCAAACCAGGTGCTCAACACTCTATTCAATCTCTGCCGTCTGAACAAGGAACGCCAAGAAGACGCTGCTGTCGGCGGCATCATTCCACTACTCCTGCGCATCATGCGTACAGATCGACCGCCAAAGGAGTTTGTGCTGCCGATACTCTGCGACATGGCACACTCTGGATCCAAAGGCCGGCGATACTTGTGGCAGAACAAGGGTCTCGAATTCTACGTGTCCCTGCTGACTGACCAATATTGGCAGGTGACGGCGCTTGATGCCATTCTCGTATGGCTGCAAGAGGAGACGGCCAACGTGGAGAGCTACCTGATTGATGGCAGCTTCACGAGGGCCATCATCAGCGGCTTCAATACCAATCGTCTCAACTCTTTCGACTCAAATTTGCTAGAGCCTTTGCTTAAGCTGCTGCGTCTGAGTCCTGGCGTAGCCGCCTCGCTCGCGAAACCCGAAATGTTTGCTGGTATCGCGCAACGGTTGGGACACAAAAAGGCTGTCGTCCGTTTGAATCTATTGCGTCTTGTGCGCACCATCATCGACGCCTGCGACACTGCCCTAGGCAATGGAGATGGCACCACATCGCTCAATAGCGCCCAGGTACGCTCACTCATGGAAGTGATTCAGACTCTGGCCGAAATCGACTCTGCCGTGCTGGTACGTAACTTGGCAGCAGAGCTCGTGCGATCGCACCTCGCCGCCCGACCCTCGCCAAGCGCAATGATGCGCCATGACAGCATCGCCTCTTCGCAGGGCAGCTCTACGTCCTCTTCGCGGCGCTCCGCCACGCGACGCAACACCAGCTATACGCCTCCCAGCCTCCAGTCGTCCATTTCATTTCCCCAGACACCGACGCACCGAAGCCGTGCCAGCCTCGCTGGCAACGCCCTTATCGAAGTCGCCGCCAGTCCACGTCGCGGCGTCCCCGGCAGCGGTAGTGGTGGCGGGGTGCACAGCGCCCTGGACCGCGACAACCTCCTCTTCCAGCAGTACCGCCCGCGCAGCCGCGACGGCACCAATCTGCCGCGGCGCGTCAGCGGTGACGCCAGCTCCACCACCAGCAGCCACGGCAGCAGCGGCGTCATCATGCCGCCCTCATCGTCGTCGTCGTCGTCAGCGGCCAAGAGCCGCCTGCCGCGGACGTCGCTGGCCAGCATGACGTCTAGGGGTGGCGTCGTCGGCACGGCAGGCATTCGTGGCGAGCTCGCGCCGCCCATGGTCGTCCGCAGCGATAGCAGCACTAGCAACAAGGAAAACGGCGGCACCGCGGCCGCCCGCATGATGATGGCTCCCTGGGGTGCTGCCGCCGCCGTCGCCGGTGCTGGTAGTGGAGCAGCTGGAGCCAGCGCCGCCGGGCGTCGAGAGAACATGGCAAGGGATCCCACGGGAAAGAGACGCGCGCGAGCGCCGAGCGATGCCAGGTGGTGACGTATCCGGGAACACGGATAGTCTGAATATCTATTTTCTGGGGAGGAATGAAACAATGATGTGATGAAGAGAAACGGTGCATGCATTTTAGCTAGGAGCGCGGGGGGTGCGGCGCGCGCATGGATTGATCAAGAAGAGGAGAGGAATTCTGTTTCAACATTTGCATCACTACAAGTCTTGATGTTTGGTTTGGCCGCTTGACAGTCGCCTTTAGTTCTAGGCAGACTATTGTTAATGGTTGATAGACCCATAGGAAAAGCAGGATGGGCAGGCATACAATCCATATATATGTTCTATATATATACTTTGATTTACATACATGTTCTTGTTTTGTTTGTGTATTTTTGCATCGAGGTCGAGACAATGAAGAATTCAAAGTAGTGGCAACAAAAATGTATTATGCCATGTTCATCTAAACTACAATTTCCTCCACATGCGCAGCTCTTCAAAAACACAACTCTCTTATTCTCAGTAAACCATGGACTTGCCAGCGTTGACCAGGAATGAAAGAGAGACGGCCAGCTGAAGATTGCAGAAAAAAATCTTCTGAAAGATAATAAAAATAGATTACAAAAACAATCCGCCCAAGTCAAACATCGACATCGTTCCCCCACTGCGCGGTCCAGGTCCGTTCAACGGATGCCCCTGGACGGCATGCAACCAGGCTGTCTGTTTCCAGTAACGGGCAGGCGAAAAAGATAGACGCTCGGTCTCGTCGATGATGCAGAGGAGTCTCGAATCCGTAGAAGTAAAAAGAGGATGATGAAAAAAATATGAAAAGAAGAAAGACCAAAAACTGTCGTTTGCCCATTGTTCCTCCGCTGTAGTGTTCCGAGGGAATTCAATCCCATTGTGCAAGGCCGTAAAAAGTAAGTGTAATGTTGCATGAATGACAGACCGAGAAGTGAATTATAGTTTGTTGGATTGTCGGGGAGAAGTCGTCGTCAATCACTCTGTCGAGTAACTTGGACGACACCCGATGTTGGACAAGTAAGAAAAAGGCGAGAATTTCAAGTGCATTCGGGTTATCCGAGCAATCATATCACCAGTGTCCGGGCGTTAATCGTAAAAATTAAAATAAGAACAGAAAGAAAAATGAGCACGGAGGCTTAGACCACAGGGGTAGCCTTGCGTTTCTCGACGCTAGTGAGCACCATTCTGGGAGCCTTGCGCTGCAGGTCAACAGCATCGAGGTCCTTCTTGAAGACGTTGGCAAAGCTGCCAGTGGCGTCGGAGCTGTCGCCCTTGCGAGTCATCTGACGAGAGCCCGGGCGATCAGAGCCAATAGCTCCCCAGCCACCGCTAGCGGAGGTCCTGGAGCTGGTGCACTCCTCCTCACCGGCGAGACTGCCAGAGCCGCTACGGCCGGAGTCCGAGTCATTGTCAGTGATGGGAGAATTAGAATCCTCGGCCGTCTCGGAAACGGGGCTCATACTGCCAGAGGAGCTACCAGTGCCCTTGCGACGCGACATTCCAGCGCGAACCAGGTTGTGAACAGCAGAGCGCCGTGTACGAGTAGCGAAGTTCTTTGAGCCCTCATGTTTGGCAGTGGGTCTAGCCTTGAGCTCGTCGAGAGAAGGAGGGCCGCGGGGCTGTCGAACAGGATGCTCGCCAGCGCGAGCCTGGCCCGGACCGTATCCACCAGTCAAGGGAGTGATGGGAAAAGAGGCAGTCTTGGGGCCGGCGGACTTGGGGCCATCAGAGGCGAGAGCAGAGGCGAGAATACTGTTGACAGGAGCCAGCGACGAGGCCTTCTTATGACCGCGACGGAAGGCATTGGCGGAGGGGGGCAGCAGAGGAACCGTATCCGAAGGCGAGTCGAATCGCTTGGGCGGGGAGACGCTGCGGAGAGAGTTGCGCTGAATCTCCGGCGGAGGAGAGACCTGAACACGGGGAAGACTCTGCTGCTGCTGGTGTTGCTGGAGCTGAAGCTGAAGCTGCTGGAGACTGTTGAAGGACGAGGTACTGCTATCACGATAGTGCATGGGCGACTGGGCAGCGGCGCTGGTATCGACAAAGTACTGGCCGGTGGCATGGTTGAAGTAGATTTGCTGACCCTGGGACACGGCAGCCTGGAGCTGCTGCTGCTGGAGTTGCTGTTGTTGCTCAAATGAAGGCAAGTGCTGCTGAGGGCTGTTGATGCTGAGGTTCTGAAACTGGTGCTGAGCAGCATGCTGAGCGGCGGCAGCCTGCACGTTTCTAAGCTGCTGTTGCAGAAGCTGCTGGCGCTGGGCGAGATACATGTTGGTGGCGACCAGCTGAGCGTACAGGTTTGGATCCTGAACTTGCTCCTCCATGGACAGTTCGGGAGGGGCCAGTACCTGCTCGACAGTGTACTGCTGGTTCATGGCGGACTGGTAGGCGGGTTGCTGCTGCTGCTGCTGTTGATGCTGCTGCTGATGCTGCGAGGCATACTGAGGATAGGCCGTCTTGGGAGCGTTGTAATAGTTGTCGTGGGCGTAGCCGTGCAGATTGGCAGTCATGCTGTTTCTAGTAAATTGCTGCGCGGTGGGCGAGGCAGGTCCAAAAGAAGTGGCAGTGGCAGACTTGGGGGCAGTGCGTAGACCAGCAAGAAGATGAGACCTGCTGGTTCGGGGAGTTGGGGCGCCATTGTCATGAGGAGTGTGGTGGCTGACTGCATCAAAAGAGAGAGGTTTGATATTTTGACTGCCACGGCGCGAGGAGAGGCCAGCAGGGGCCATGGGAAGGCCGTTGGCGGGCTGAGAGGAGTAGTTGTTGGAAGACATCTGAGCGTGACCACCAGTGTACATGGCTCAGAGGATTATGTGTGAGGAGGGATAGTAGAGGAGTGCTCGACAAGTGCGATAGTTATGCAGCTTGAACAAAGAGCGTGGAGGTGCAGTAGATGAGTAATGTCGAGACGTCGAATTATATCTCAAAACAGAAATGGCAGGAGAGAAAATTGTAACAGTCGAATGAAAAACAATGTCAGGCGTCGAGGTGGTAAAAGTCGTCGAGACGGTGATGCGAGATCCAAAAACGAGGTAGAAATAGAGACGCTATGATGGGGCGACACACTTCTGATGGGTGTTGAGCGGAAAACCGAGACGGGTATAGAAAATTATAGAACCGATGAAGAGTAGATGGGCCAAGAGGATGCGGTAAACCGTAACTCAGGGAGAGCGATGCAGGTATTAATTATGGAAGCCGTCTGCGTGGCGAAGAATGGCTTTTTTCTGAGTGTGAGGGCCGGCGTGGCGACAGAGATTTTCGGACAAGGACAGACTGCGAGCAGTTGTGTGTGTTGAGTCAAGCCAGTGGAAAGCAGATGAACAATAGTCAATCCGAGGTAAAGTGTCGATACGGTGCCAATAGCAGAGGCAGAGGCAGAGAGGCGTGTGGCAATGGTGAAGAGATCGACCGAGGACCAACAAACAGCAGCAAATATGATGTGTGAAGTCGAATAAAATACAGACGAAGGCGAGACCTTTTTAAACAATTCTCAAGGTCCGGAGGCGAGAAAGGCGAGAGACACTCTTTTTCGGATTTCGGTAGCGAGCAGAGAGCGGTACAAAAAGTCGTTGTCGTACTATGGTGGACGAGGCGCGAGGATATGCGGGAATGCGGTAGCGCGCAAAGGTGGTTAAGTGGCTAGACTTTTTTTCTATTGTTGAATTGCGAGGAAGACGAAAAGACTATGTAGTCGAAAATGAAGCTCGGACGAACAGGGGGGAAGGATGAGGAGGGGTATATTCGGATAAAGAGAGAAGGAGAAGGAGAGGGGAAGGGGGAAGGTCGGATGGTGATGATGAAGGAAGATGGGTGGAAGAGAGAGAAGCAGGAGAGGAGAATAAGAAGAGAAGTGATGGGGTTTGATGGGGGTTTGACGGGGTTTGATTGGGGGGGCGCAGAGGCCAGGCAGGAGTGCTTTTGGGGGGGCTTCTACAGCGAACAGGTACAGTGGCAGAAGCCCTACCACGGTGTTTGCTACCTAATTAAGAGGAGAAACGGAGAAACAGACTGCAAGAATAATAATAAGATGTTAAAAAAATAATAAACGAATAACAGGAACCCACTGGGGGCCGGGCAGGACGGCCAGCGCACACGCGCAGGCAAAAGGGGCAAATGCAGGCAGACCAGTGGCCAGTTGGCCAACCAGGCACTCTAGTAAATGGTACCTAGGTACCTACCTATTTATTTAGACCCGCACGTTACGGTAGTCCCAACGCTGCAACGGCTGGCGGACGGGCAGCTAACTTGAGTAGGTAGCAGATTGCAAGTTTGTGAGAACGTGTCTCTATTTCTACGGTGTGTGTCTATTTCTTCCTCCTCTTCTTCTTCTTCTTTTGGTACCATTGTCATGCTTGAGTCAAATTCAATACTTCGTGGGCCAATCTACGTCCTTTTCCTTGCTCAGGTCCCTGCCTGGCCACTAGAATGTACCTAGCCAGGCAGATTGCGGGGATGCTGACGGTGAGGAACCGACCAATAGCAGCGCCGGGGCAGCCACCAGCGACCCTGACTCTTGCAGCCCAGTCAACTCCGAAAATCCTGCTGCGCGCTTTTCACTGGCTAGCTTTAACTGCTAGACTGGCAGCTAGTCGCTGCCCGATGTTCAGAACTGACGTGCAGCCAAAGCGAGCGCAAAGCCCACTTTCTTCCATTCACCGCTACAAGGATCTTGTTTTTTTCTTGCTTTTTTTTCTTTCTCATCTTTGTTTTTGCAACTTGTTCTAACTATTTATTTCTTTTGGCTCACATTGCCCACTGACAATTGCCCACTCCAGCCACTCACCCACTCCTTGCTCAGGGGTCAGTGGGGCCTGCCTGGACGCTTGCATGTCTTCACAAGTTCCGCTCCGTACAACAGTCAACCGATTGTTGTGCGTGGCTTTCCTTGGGGCTTTCTCAGTCCTGAGCTATCGGTAAATATCTCTTGACTCCCTGCTCTTGCCTCTCGCCTATCCTGTCATGCATTGGGGGGCACACCACTTTCTTACTACTCGTAGTTCGCCACGGCCAAAGCCCTGAATAACATGCTGCATGCCAACCATAAATAATAGTTATGGGAAGGAAGCCTCTTATTGATATTTAGCGCAAAGTCTCTGCACCTCAGGGTCCTGCACGCACCTCCACGCACCTCGGTGGATCGCCATTGGAGCCTCGTGACACTCTTTTTTTTTTTTTTTTTTTTCCATAAAATGTAGTTATTCAAGTGGCCTTCTCATTTGCCTCGCAGCGCATTTACCGCCGTTTGTCCGCTTCTGCTTCACCCCCATGAATTACATTGTGTATCTGCATAACCCTGTATATATTAAATGTGGTGCATAAACTTGTACTCCTCCGTTTCCGTCTCCGTTTCCTCTCCGGGCCAGCCGTCGCCTTGCCCGAACGCGCGGTTGTCCACCTGTTCATGCTTCTATCCTTGGTCACACGTCGCACGCTGCTTCAGATGATAATGCCGCACGTAGGACGCATCTATCCAAGCACGACAGACACAGCAATGCCCACATGATTATTCTTTGATCTTTTTTTCTCTGTGGTTGGGTACCCGACTAAGTAGGACCAAGCGGCAGTCTCGTCTCTCCCGCGAGGTGCCTGTATGCTGGTAGACGCCCGCTGTTGGGGTTTCTCAGTCATGTTGATTTACCCTGTATCTCGCCACTGCTTTCATCTTGCCAGCCGGCAGCCGTAGTGATTGAGCAAACAGAGTCTCCTCTTCTACGGCTGTCGCTGCTTCGTCTCTGCATCTTCATGTCTCTATTGTCAACTAGCCGGACCAAGCAAAAGGCAACCAAGTACAGCCCATGTATGCTCCTGACCATTATGCTTCCCGTTGCCATCAACGTAGACTGGCGAGCTAATTGATCTCCCAGACGCACACGGCACTTCGATTTCGAAACCAGCTCATCTACTCGGTGCAACCCGTTCCATCTCAACTCTATCAATCTATTTTCCCAAAAGCTACATTTCGTATCACAAGACCCCGAGTAATCGCTCTCATCCAAAACACGACGCAGGCAGTGATCGTCGCGTCTCCACGCAGCCCATGTTTCACACACCAACTCCTGAGACCTCGACTTCTGCTGCTTCGGCTCCCACCCGCCCGTGCGGCACTATCCTTTGCCCTGATCCATCAACCACCAAGGCAATTTGGCTGAGCCCGTCGCTGGCTGGCTCTGTTGCTGGAAGGGCCAAGGTCCAGCCTTGCCTAGACCCCAGCCTGCCCAGCCTCCTATCGACTGCTCGGCTCCCCCGCCCAAGCTTCATCAGCCTGAGCGCTGCGCCGACCGACCTCTCAACTCAACCGTGCCTTGCATGTCAGACGGCCCATTGTTGCCGCAGACAGAGTCGGTCGACTTTGGTCAGACAGATGGCAACCGCCAGCCTGGGGCCCGGGCCGCCATGCCTATCGAAGCCTCAGGGGAAATGGACGTGTACAAGTCTCAGCACAACATCAACAGCTATGAAGCTCCCCACAACAAAGGTTGTACATACTACTTGTAGGCAGAGCCTCTTTACCACTGAGTCACTGACCAGTACACAGAGCTCCCTCACCAGTTCGCCCACATGCCGGCTTCGATTCAAAGCAACATTAATAATAGCAATGAGCTACCACCTATTTACCAGCAAGCCTACACCAGCAAGTTCAACCCACCACAAGTGGCACGCTAGGCCCTTTCATTTCCCGCTGGCACTAGCTAAATATATCCGTCCCTCCCTGCCATATCATATATGTACCTGACGATACCCACCATCTTGTCTCTCAGGCTCTCATTGGTCAACTGAATCCATTGAGCAACTCGCGAGCCGCCCATCCCGCCCAATTGTTTATTCCCACTTCTTCTTCTTCTTCTTCTTCTCTCCACAGCCCTTGGCAGCCGCCCTCGATATCCATCCATGGCCCATCCTGGCATTATGTGGCATGATATTCCGCGCAAACAACAAGCTCTCTCACTCAATGCGCGCGCAGCGACTCGCGATCCGGGCTGAGACATGTGGCCTCCCCGCTCCTCCCCCGCGGCATAGCATCATTGTCATAGGTCCTGTCTCACCTTTGCCGGGGGACGCGTCAAAAGGAAAGAATGCAGCGAGAGCGCCGTACAAAGACCCAAAACAACACAACACACAAAACGATACATGACAGCTTTGCCGCGACTCGCGCCGCCCAACTTACTCATCCTCTCGCCCACATTCGCAGATCTCAATCTGCAGCGTTATGCACAATGCAGAGCCCTGCCACCTAATACTGGTATGCACGATTCGCGGTGATGCCCGTTTTATGCATCAAATACAGTGCCGATTCCGCAGTCACTTGCCAGTTTGTCTTTTCCCCTTGGCGCCACCTCAATGCATCCAGTCAGTCTCTTTCACACAAACATTTCGCAAAGAAATCTGTATTGTCCAAATATTGTACATGCTAAGTACATTCCTCGGCCTTGTGATTCACACCAATTGATTCTGGTACTTGCACATTGGCGGGTTGCGTTACCCTATGTGCCTATCTACAGACTGCTGTTGACGTGACCACTGACCTGTTCCTCCCAACCCGACATCCCGCCATCCCGCTCGCCTGCAACGTGAGGTTGCAACCTGATTGAGTCTGCTGGAACTAATAGAGCCCATGCCGTGTGGCTTTACACCGGGCGCTTAAAGGCTGTCACATCTCGGCCAATCATGATCAGCGAACTGTCATGGCTGCCACACCGAGTCCAGCCGGCCACCATTCAGAGTCGAAAGGCAGCCTTCCCACACATTACACTTTTAGAACTCGCTCTCCTTCGAGCCACCATCAAATGCGACCCTCAACACATGACAACATTAGTCAAACTTGCTGTCTATGCCGTCATTGGTGCATCCTGGCATTCGGGGCCTGTCGTCTATTTTCTGGCGGGCTACTCAGGCAAAGTCTGGGCCACGACTCCCCGTATCCTCCAGTGACAAGTCGACGAGTCTGGTCCATCATATCATGGAGGACTGTCCTCTCTGACAGTATCATGGCCGCAACATGTAGCCTACGAGTCTGGTGTGATCGGTGCCGAAAGCTACCGGTTTATAGAGAAGCGTCCACCTAAACCACTTCCTGCCACGCAGCCACGTGCCACGCTGGTGAAAGACTGTCATGCCAGATAGCACCCCCAGACACCGATAACATATCTCACATGTATAAGTGATGATGCCTGGCATATAACGGATATTTACAATGCATGCACAATGCGCATGTCTCATGATGGTACGATCCAAATCAAGGCATAGACAACGAATCCGTACGCCTACAAAATATACGCAGGTGTCAGGCAAAAGGAAACAAGCATCAATAGAAAGTCGTCGTCGAGAAATATGAACGCGAATAGACAGCGTCTCATATCGTCTCTCATAATATCTCATACGCCATCTGGACGGCTCCGTGGCCAGGACGATTCGTCGTACCAATCATCACTTGTCTGCATCAACGCAACAGGCAACAACCACAGTCTTCTTACGAATTTATCGGCCTCCACGCATTGAGCTGTACTTGACTCACTCGACACACTCTTTCCATTGCCACGACGCATACCCCATAGAGCGTACACAGCTCTCGCCGCCCTCCTCCACACGCCCCGGCCGACCTCGTCTCGTTGTCGCGGGTTTCGGCTCCGGCCCGACCCTGATCCCTGTTGTTCATCTGGAATTTTTTTGCGACCTGCTTTACCCTTAAAGTGCACTGAGCAGGGGACCGTGGTCGTTTTCTCGCTTCCTGGGCTGGCTGAAAGCCGGAGACTTGGGGAGCTGAGCTGGTTCGCACTCCACGTTTCGCCGCTGCTCGGATCACACTTCAATGAGCACGCACATCATGTCCTGCGACACAGTGAAGAAAAAAAAGAGAGAGAAATGAGGCGAAAAACCTGACAGATTCCGTTTGGCATCGTAGTCTTTCGCGTCGCTATCCCGCTGATGCACCAAACCAGTCACTCCTTCTGCGCCTTGCCGAGAAAGGCCGCCAGTGTCTTGCAGCCCATTATTCAGACGACTTGCTTCTGCAGCACCTCGGCCGTCTGACGCCTCCGCGCCCGAGGAATTCGACAGGGAATATGCCCACGTCTTTGTTTCGTCCAGTGCCCCGCAGCCGGATCGCCATGTCCGGCCCCATCAGAACCCGCTGCGGCGAGTTGAGGACGCAGGCAGGCGGCCAAGGTATTCGATGCAGGATGCATCATTATCAAACAAGGATCGATACACATGCTAGGGATAGGTGAGAGCTGAAGTTGGCTGCGGACGCTGGGGGTGTGCACGAGAAAAGGTGGGCATAGTCTTGCCAGCATGATGCTTGAGCCGATGAGGTCGCCTGTGTCTGGACTGTAAATGACTATGAGTACAGTAGGCATGTTTTGTCCAACTTGGAGGGGATGAGGGGACTTCAAAAGAGGAACGAGAAAAGAAAGATGCACCACGCATGCACGTTGAGCGTGTTCTCTCAGCCCCAACCCATGCCTACATTCTGGGCAGTTGGATCGACGTCGACGAGGCGCCTGGAGCTGTGTGCTTCATCTATTTTACCTACCTTTAGCCATGATTTTCTCAAAAATAGAGAATTCAGCGGCCTCCCACAGTCCAGACATGCATGAACAGGAAATTGGTTGGACCGGATAAGAGCAGCGGAAAAGCCTCGACATTCGGGGGCCCGGAGCACCTCTTCGGTTCTCGAGCGGCTGCCATGCCAGAGGACCGGATATCTCGCTCTCAGGCAAGAAGAGACTAGCCGGGCCGTACTGGCATAAACTAGGATTAACCTAGTTGTAATAGCTGAAGAAAGAGATGGCTAGACCCCCCGAGAAAGTAATCGGGACCTCGAGTCTCGAATAATGACCATAATGCTTATACCTCGGATGACCTCTACAAAACGCTGTTGCAGTCACTAAGAAATGCAGCACTACCTTAGTAATAACCGTCATATCTCTACACAGTCTTATTCGACATATGCTAGACTGCAGCCGTTTTGAAGCCTAGATTCGCCGAGCCAAATGGCAAGTAGTTATTGTTACTTGCGAAAGCCGCCTAACATGGATTTCTTTCGCGCATCTACGAGGAGTATGTACTGCTACAGTACCTATTTACAGGATAAGAGCTCTTCTAGTAAAGAATTCCGTATTGTTTGGCGTGCGTAATGCTGGTGTTATGCCATACTTAGCTGCCGGAACAGCGAGGTCTGCTCGCCGCCGCAATAATTCTAGTACAGGACGTGCCCATGCTTTCCAATCCTGTCTTTCCATATTCCATATCGTTCTGAACGCGCCAGGTATGTACTTGTTGGTCGTCAATGGAGGGACATAAAAACCCGGCCGTCTGCGCAGGATGGCCGTCGGCCGTTTGAACGAAAGCCTTGCCCATGGCGGAAATACCAACAGAGAGACGTAAAAGCCCCCCCCCCCTTTCGTAAGCAATACTTTTGAACATAGGTAGGTTGTCTCTTACTTACTACTTTGTACCACGTCTTTCGGTTCGTCAAACCTGCGAGCGCGCGCCAAACGTAATCAGCACCGCAAAGGAGGAGAGGAATTGGGTTTAAGAAATTGCCAGCGATTTTGCTTCGATACTGAGAACAGCGCGACGAAAAAGAATCGACTTTTTTTTTCTTTAGACATGTTGGATAATTTCTATTTGCCTCACACTGCGGACAAGAACACGGGAACGTGGTCATCACCCGATATCTCATCCCCGAAGTGCATGGCTCTATGAATAACGGATTCCATAACATTTGATCACGAGGAGCCATCAAGTTAATTCTCCATACTACCTCACCTGTACTCCTTGGCACCCCCACCCTCCTTCTTCTTCGCTTGCCAACTGCCGGCAGCGACATCACCCAATCTCAACTAAAGAGCCTCTCAGCCTCTTTTCTGTGGCAGGGCTGAACCTAGACACTACCCCCCTCCCATTCGGACATGTCCCGCCACAGCGTTCTGACGCAAGGAAAAAAAAACCGTTGTCACTGCCCGACTCTTCTTCCCCGAACAGACTTGCCTAAATTGGAAATGCGATAAATCACCTCTCAACAAGCTGCGTGGGGGGGCGCTGCTGCCTCTGTCACCGATCGTCATGCCTTCCGGGAGGGAGGGGGGGAGGGAGGAACACGTTGCATCGCGGAAAAAAATATGTCATCTCAACTTGGTTGTCAATCATTTGCTCCTCTCCCTCTACTTTTTTCTTTTTGTTGAGTTGAGGGCGCTCTTACAACGGAGTGTCAGCCAATAACACGTGCTTTGTCTTGCGTATATCCCTAAAAAAAACAAAAAAAAAAAAGGAAAGAAAAGTGATGCAAATCTCGTCGAATAGACTTGGGACTGACTTCCATGGAAAGAAAAAAAAGAGTGTAAAAGATATTCACCTCTCGTGCCCTTTCAAAGGCGTCGTGCAGAATGTGCCGCAACTCGGCCACCATCCCCCCTCGAGCTCTCGAAAATGCACTTGTATTAGCCAAAACGACAGCCTGGACATCTATCTCTCTCATGGCAGAACAGGTAGTGTGGTTCCTCTCACAGCCATTCATCTTTCTGGCTGAGCGGCCCCCAAGCCACGGCAGCCATCAGGCGCCTTCCGCCCCAACTTCCTATTCGGGTCTTTCAAGGCGCAGTGACGTGTACTCGCAGAGTGGCATATCAATATCAATGGCTGCCTAGACACGAAGAAATATCAAGTACAAGATGAAATAGTGTTCAATTTTGTCATCAGAATGATTCTGCTCTAAGCAGACAAAAGTATATACTTGTGTGTGTGGTATATCATGAACCGCTCGAGAAAAGAAAAGGCCGTCGCCGAGCCCAAGTATGCATAGTGCTTTCAACCCAATGCGGCCGTCTCTTGCGCTGTATCAATCTTGTTAAAGAAATTCAAGAAATCGTCGTCATCATCATAAAATAATCCAATGGCTGTTCAGCCCAAAAATAACGCCGTGATTTGCCTTGATGCTCTTCCCTCACTCGATGCGCACAGTTGCGACCGTGCCACGGCGATCCCTCTCTGCCGTCAAAGATACCGCCGCAACTGCAGATCGCACCCCAAGGAAAAAAAAAATTACAAAAAAAAACTTTTTCCCCAAGAAAAGTAGCTCCTGTCAAATCAGAGCTGCATTTCCTCGGGTGTCACTGTGGCGCCGTAAAATCCACCTTCGTGCCCACCTGACGCTGCGCAGGCTAGACATACTCCGCCACCGTAAACGCGCGTGTGGCGAGTCCAGCCCTCGCCGTCTTCGTTGACGAGAGAGATGATTTCGCCTTTGACGTCCACGTTGCGACGGGGTGCTTCATTCACTTGAGGTTGTCCTGGATTTTGTGACCCGGCAGGCGGTGATGCGAGTTGTTGCAGGGATGCAGCACCCTCACCGGGCGCACCAATTGTAGCTGCCTTGGTGTAAGAACTGGTCAGTCGAGTAGGCTGATCATTCTGAAAGTGAACCGACAACGTCTCCGACATGTAGTCTGGATTAGGTTGGCTGATGAAACCATCCACGTCCTCGACACAGGCAAAGACGGTAGTGCTGAGTTTGGGTGGTGTCAGTGGAGGTGCAGGCGGCAGTCTCGTGGAAAAGAGTCTTTGCTGGCGCCCTACGCGCATGGTAGAAAAAGACATGGAGGTGTTATCGTCGCTGCAGCTGCGCTGCTCTGCGATTTTCGGGCAACCGTAACAACGAGACTTGAGTTGCATCTTGTCAGTTGTGGGCGGTGCTGGCTCTGTCTGTTCTTGCGTAGAGGATGTGTCCTGTAAGTGACGCGCTCGGCACATGTGTCGCCAAGCAACCCCGCGCTGTAGGCAGAATCGAACAAATAGTAGAAAGCACAGAACGGCGAGGCCAGTCAGGATGGCAATCTCAGTGGGCTGCTTCGGGTTGAAGAAAAAGCGCCGGCTGCCTGACTGGCCTCTGTATAAGTCATCGCGACTTGTACCCGCCATCTTATAACGCGCCAGCTATTTCTGGACACAACGCTGAGCCGGGGTATGCACAGATGGCAAGCAGAAAACCAGCTGCAGGAACTGCAGGGGTAATGTCGCAGTGTTGGCCTGTAGGTCCAACACTATTACCCGGCTGCGCTGGGCGAAGCAGTTTCGATGGTGGGGTGTCGTGCGTGCTGATGTGCGGATCCGCTGGCTGTGCTTGAAGTTGCGCTGCGCTGGTCGACTGGTTTTTGGTCGCGAGGAGAATCAATCCACGGCTCGAAATCGTATGGTGATGAATGTTTTGTATTGTTTTCTGCCGGACCTTGAAGGAATATGCTGTAGATCAGTGGGCGTTTTCGTAACTGTCGACGAGCCGAGTCGCATGCGCATAAGCCAAGTCGCTGCTATTCCAATTCGAGCAAAAGGCAGTGAGTGATTCGCAAAAGATAGAGTCGGATTCGAGACAGGGCTCCACGCATGGGGTGCTACATGAATATATATCTTGCATGGGCGGCTCCCAGGGTAGTATGATTTGGGCGATTTGACAGAAATGGAGCTACATGAATCTTGCGACCAAACCATTCCGCACTTGATGGCATGGCGCGGCGCGCTAAAACTAAATTCGAAGCAAAGGCAAATGGGGTTCAGCTGAGCCAGCAACACACGGTTGACAGCTGGTCGCCAAGGTGGGGTGGCAGTAACAACTTCCGGCTCTGGAGCCACTGTTCAGCAGCACGCTGCCCCAAGAGATTGAAGCTAGACAAGGCCCAGCTTGCCAGCTTGCCAGTTTGCCATGCTGCAGGCAGCTCAGTCTATCCAACCTGCTTGCGGGTCAGTATTCAGGTGTCCGGTAGACGGCGGCATAGTTAGGCCAAGCTAGTAAAAGCCAGATGTTGTGAGACTCACTGGTGCACTGGTGGCACACTGCTTGACTGTGGCACATCGGTTGACTGGCACACGCACCAGCACCACTGCTCCAGGCATAAGACCACAGATATTAGATTTTGAGCTGGAACTGAGCTGTCGCTTGCAACAGAGCACCTCCGCTAGTAGGCTGATTATTGGGACCTTGTGCAGGAGACATCCCTGTTTTCAGCGGCGGATGTCGTCTAAGTGATGCAGGCCGCCGTGGCTCTTCGCAATGGAAACGGGCAGCTGACTCGCATGGTGACTAGCTATCCGTAGTAGCAAGTAGTTTCGTGGTGATCGGGCCAGTCGCGAATCTCAACTGCGTAACTCGCGGCAGGCAGGCAGGCAGGCAGTGAGGCTCGGATCCTGCTTGCCTGCTTGTTGGGTAGCAATCTTGGGGGCCATCCATCCATCCTACAAGTCGGCCTTTGCACCCGGTAGCGTAAGTTTCACACCTAGATCAAAAACCTGCGTCCCGGGGTGTGAGCACCAACGAAAACTAGAGGGCTGCCCAATGCGATTCGCACCAGACCGTTGCAAAGTTCCCTTGGGTGGCAAGTTCAGCTGAAGTGAACAAGCGGTAGAGCTACTGACCCTGTACATGCGTCGACTGACCACAGCCTAGAGCGCATCGACCAATCGCTTTGGCGCATGTCGCGCAGCCTTGTGGAGCGAGGGGCACACGAGTTTCGCCATTTACTCGCTGTTGCGGCCACAGGCTATACGACGGGTAATCGAGTCTTGTCAAGTCATAACTACTGCACGGACAATGGTCAGCAGGTGGCCCTGCGATTTCGCAAGACTGAGTTGATTTGGACCGTATAGTCTCGATAAGAGACGCTACGTTCATCTCATCGATGACGAAGCTCTAGTTAGGCCGTGAGATGGCCACCTCATCAACAGCATGAGAAAACATGACTCGATTCGTCGATTCCTGTTCTCACCATGCGGGCGCGGATCGGCCGGTTAAGGCTTGCTGTTGTTTTCCCGCTACTGCGCACTTATTAGATTTGACTCGAGCTTGTAGCGCAAACGCCAAGCCCCATTTTTTAAGACTTGCATGATCCGTTGTGCTGGCCGGTGATCGTAACTAGAGTGCCATTGTCTGCTCAATGCATGTTTCTCTTAGCGAGATAGCCATAGGCGAACGAGCTTTGTCGCCGCCTTTATTATTAGCATAATGGATGATCCATGCAGTGTGCGCAAGTGACCAAAACTTTGAACATCACTTCTTACGCAGCAATATGCCACGCAAGCCTTGCAGATACAGCCACAGCACCATGCGCTGCGATACTGGGGCAATCAATGCAGATTCGATCTCCGGCGCCGGAGCGGACAGGGCATGCCAGCAGCGGAAGCGGTTTCAAAGCAGGCTTTCCGTCGCGCGAGACTGTGCAGCAGCCTGCAGCGGAATGCAGTGCAGTGGCTGGATTCGCAAGCATGCAGAGGCAAGCTAGCTGCAAACCCGATGATCAAGCTGCGAACAAAACCTTCAAGTTGGTTTCCGTCGTGTGTCGTGTGTACGGAGTACATGTGGCGCGACCTGCAGCGAGGACGGTAGCTGAAAATGACGCTGGGTGGGGTGACCATGCCGGAGCAAGCCGCTGCGACTGGTCGATGGGCGCCAGTGTGAAAGTCACGAGAAGACCGCAAGAATGCAGGCCGACATTCTCACCTCTGTTGTCTTCTTATCAGCTAGGTTTTGCCCGCAACGCCCCCATTGTCTGTGAAACCTGCAGCGTGTCTTTCCGTGCCACTATCGAGTGCCCGTCTACACTTGCAGGCCGCTGCGTTCCGATAACATGGGCGCCAGTTCGGCAGGGCAGCGGTGTGCTAGTTCTTTTGAGAAAGAGCACTCGATGAAGGCGACCGAAATGGCTCGGGGGAGTCGAAGGTCCGGAGTAGATGAAAAGAAGGGCTGTCGAAAACCTTGCAGTGCGCGTGGCAAGCGCACGTTGAGGCTACTAATAAAAGAAGCAGAGGGTTTTTTGGTATATTAGCAGGAAACAAAGAGATGTCGTATGCACACGCCCACACACCCCAAGGGTTTTTTCATAACAGAGCTTCGAGACTTGCCATGCGCTTTCGGGACAACCTTCCGCAGTTGGCAGCCAGCTTGTTAGTGCCCTGTGAATGAACAGTGAAATCGGTGACAGGCAGGCCACTGAAACCACTAAAACAAAGCCCATGTATGCACTTGCGTCGACAGCAGACAGGACCGCAGATCGCCGACGCCACACAACCCTGACCAGCTGAGTCGGCTACAGGCAGGGGGTGAAGATTGAAAGCTTCGCGGCAGCGCGATCAGGGTGGGCGGGAGTGCTAAAGAAATATCAGTGAATATCATAATAAAATGTCAGATATAAGCCTCACTCGGAAATACCTTTGACCCAGTCGCCGTTTTCGTGCAGATGGTATTGATGGATCAGACGATGAAAGAGTCTCGAGTCTTCTGTCCACACACGCCCCCTTGACGTCCAGGTGGAGGAGCGGCAAAAATTGCGCCTGGCTCGAGCGTCTTCTAGAAGAACAATGCAGGCTGAGAGGCGACCAGCGGTCCCTGCCAATACCTGACCAAACTTTAAATCCCATGACTGCAATGGCGAGATGACCCATCCTCCAAGATTGATGATGAGAATAGCATGGGCTGAGGAATCGGGAAACATGGCGACTGCTAGATTGCTGCCGGAGAAGGCGATGCGCATTGACCACTCTCGCTGTTGGCTTGCCAGCTGCCAACGGCCGGCTCCTCTTCATCAACGAAGATGCATTGGCCAATGAGGGCGCCGCTACAGCATTACACGAACCAGAATAATCTCTCAAGCAGACTTTTGTACCCTTACGCTCAGCTCGTTCTTTGCTTCGCTCGAGCGTCTCGATTGCGACCTTTGCGTGGCACTTGGTCCGGCGCAAAAGCTGACTTGCTTCGCATTGCAGTCCATGTGGTTCTGTGTCAATGCTGTCGGTCTTCTAATTCATGTATAGGTCACAGCGATACTTGGTCCATAGGTATGACTGCTAACTATGGTCATTGAGCCTTTCTTGCGGACCTTTCGCTGGGAGGAGACTATTATGGAAAGCCTGTCTATAAGCGTCCGCTTTGGCCAAGCTGGCCATCTGGCAGGCAGCATTGACTGACAATGGCACCTGCTCCAAAATGCCTTTGATGACTTCTTCTTTTGCTCCAATACCGTTTCAGTTTTACACTCCCGTGCCCCGCGCGACGGGAGAGTGCCAGTCGTCCCCGCCGTCCAACACGTTTATGCAAGCACGCTAGTCGTCATGTTCGTCGCGGACCTGCAGATCTCCAGACTTGTCCTCGAGTTAGCTTGCGTGCCGATTTCATTATCGTGAGAGAAGCTATCGAGCCAGGTAGTCAAGATGCTAGCGAAACTTTTCGTACCCATCAATGAAGCCACACCTCCTACCATATCGCTTCCGATTCAAATGATGGGGCGTAGGAACACAACCTATAGCTGACACACAACAGAGACCATGTAGTTGAATTCAGCAGCACAAGTATCCAAGTGTAATTTTTCTTTTCCCAACGTGACCTCATCCAACGACATCCTCCACTGGGTATAGGTCGTGGAGAGGGAAATCGTGCTGGCTCTTTGCCTCCCGAGTCAACTCCTACCCGGTGCTTCCGGCGGCCGAGCTCTCCAAGGTGCGAAATGGTGACGTCGTCTAATGGCGTAAGACACCAAAACCCCCATATAAGTGCTGGACATCAGGCCATTTCAAATCAGAGGTGAGCATTAGGCGCTGCGGTAATCAAACGAAAACTTGTAAAACGTCACTGCAACCTTTCGTATCGGAACCAACACGAGCAACGTGCTGGTGTTTAGACACTCTGCATTTGGCTACGAGCGAATACTTTGGTATACACGGTCATAAGCTCAATCCAGACGTCTCATCGACTTCTTCCGAATAGTCTCGCTAAAACTGCGAACAAGGCCATTATCAAGACCTGCAGCCTGAGACCAGATCAACAACGGGTTCTATCGGTTGCAAGCACAGGGCCTCGACATCCAATTCAAAACATTGTCGCAATCAATCATGACCGCAAACATCGCTGATATGAATTGGGTTTCCGAGCATCATGCCTGCAAATGGCTGTTTGCGCATTGGCCGCCAGAAGGTTGGGTTGATCGTGGGACTACTTATCGGCACCCCATACTATACACAGAAGGCTGATGTGGGAATCGAAATGGTTCGCAAACTGCCCGCAGAGGTAGGGGGAAAGAGGTCGACAAATATTTACCCTCTTGCGTGTTTTAGATTTATTGTGAGGGAAGAACAGCCCAGCTTTCAGCCAGCGCCGCCACTCTCTCCAGACTCCACGGCGGAACAGAGGACGGGACGTCCCCACGACGGCACGAGTCAGAGCATTGAACGGTCAAATTTTCACCCTTCAACTCATTAATCAGATACCTAAAGGGCGTATCGTTTCAACACGCCGGTAATTGTCATTGGAACAAAAGACAAATCATGGGTCCCATTGCACTGCGCCTATCGGCTAAACCTCCCAAATTATTCCTTCCAACGCCGCAAGTCAAGAATCCACCCATTAGAAAAAGACTGCCCGAGATACAAGACCAAATAACGTCTGCTGGTATATAGAACTCGCCACATTATAGTATAGAAACACCAAGAAACAAGAAACTGCATTGGTGCAGTTTACATGCCTACGGCAATGTCCATGGGCTCTGGCGCCGCCGTCGAGCCGTCTCTGTCTTGCAAGTCGCGTTCCTCCTCCATCAACTCGATGATACTGTCTAGGTTATTGTCAAAGCTCTCGCCGTCCTTGGGATCCAGACAGCGCTTGAGCAGCTTGCGGTATTTTTCAATCTTGTCACCGACGCCGACCATGCTGAGGGCGTCGACGTATTCCGTCTCGGCCATGCGCTGCTCCGCGAGCATGTGGCTAAGCTGGCGGGCTAAGCTGAGGCGCTCCTCGTACGACTCATCCTGGCCGCCGTCGCCATTGATGCGAGTCAGCTCGCCGTCGACGGCCTGCGAGATATGCAGGCGGTTTTGGTGGGTAATGAGCGACAGGACCTGGTGTTTGGCGAGGTTGGCCTCATTCATAATTTTGGTGGCGACGTCGTCGGGTTCTAGTTGCTGCTCTAGCTCGGCGATTTGCTGATGGGCAGCATGGAGCTCCGCCTGTGTGTTGTTGAGTATACGCTGGGCTTCCGTTTCCGCTTTATTCTTCTCATTCCACTCCTCGTCGTAGCTCTCGGCCAAGTCCGAAAACTTCTCCTCAATCAGAGGAGCGATGCGAGACTTTACGGTGGTTGCAGCAGCAGACTTGAAGATATGAGTTTTCTTCTTGGAAGGCTTTTCGGCGAACACGTCCTTGAAGGATGCGTGCCTTTGGGAATCAGGAGCATATGGCGATGAGGAGCGCTGTGGCCCACGCTCCTTCTTGGAAGCATTTAGCTCCGCAATGAGATCCTCAGCTCGAACGCCTTCATGGTTGGGGATGTCAGATGATGCGTTGCGACCGAGCAGGGCTCGAATGCACTTGCGTGCATTTCTTTGGGTTGCCAGATGTAGAGCAGTGTTACCGTCACTGTCTTGTACATCGAGCAGCTGCTGGAAAGCGCTCTGTTCCATGGTCTCCTGCAGACGATTGAGAATAATGTCCAGGTAGTAGCGTGAACATGATGGGCTGAATACACGACCATTCTTCATGACCGCCGCGTGGTGAATAACGGTGCATCCAGAATTGTCTCGGGCTTCGACAGTATCAAGAAGCTCCTTCATGACGGCAGGGAATGTCTGCTTCTCATAGCAGTTGGTAAAATTGACGGATCGCATAAATGGGGTCTCCCCGCGAACGTTCTTGACTGCAATACCGGCATTGAACTTTTTGAGCTGCCGAACGACATCGACATCGCCCATGGCGCAGGCCCAATGCAGAGCAGTGTGGTTCTCGGCGTCAATGAGCCAATTGGGCTGAAAGTTCGGCGGAGGATCAGGCTTCACTGCAGGTTGCTCATTTCTGGAGAGTAAGAAATAGTCCAGAAGCTCGTCGCCATACATGGCATGCTGTTGTTCCGTGAGATCATTCAAATGCTCTTCTCTCTTGCGCTTTCTGTGGCCGGTAGATATGTGTGCCAGGTCGTAGCGATCCTCCTCCGCCATATAAGATGCCGAGGCTATGGTGAGGTTATCAGGCGTATCGTCTTCAGCCATCACTGCGTCGGTATTTTCATAGTCATCGCGCATGGGGACAGTGCCTAGAATGTCAGCTGAAGCTTCGCAATGGGACTTGCTGGGCTTACTGGCACCCCATTTTGGTAGCGGAGGTTTCACTTTGGGCTGTTTGGGTTTACTGGCATGCCGAGGAGCGGGAGGAGGGCTCTCGTTGCCGGGGACATATTCGAAAATGGGCCGCAGGCGGTCGTATGCGCTGTGTCGATGAGCAAGGGCCTCGCCGCTTTCAAGGGGAATCCAGGTTCCTGTTTCGCGTGAGTAGCGTCCATGGTGCCATATGTCTAGCACTGACCTTGATATTTGCCGTAACCACCCTGAATCTTCTCATGCACGTCCTTCTGAACGTCGCGCTCCAAAATTCTCGTTCGAGCAGGCTTGTCGAAGCCAGCAGCTTTCAAGATGTGGGTGGCATTGATCCAGTCATCATGTCTCCTTCGCATAACATGTTCCTTGAATTCAAGTCCGAATTGATATTCGTAGACGGGGATCTGGATGGACAATTAGCGATGTTCGCGGCAGGGACGCCAGGTATTTGATGCTCTGAGAGGAGACCGACTGCACCAGCAGACAGGTCAGAATGTACTCACACCACTGTATGTGGCACTGTATATGCCCGGACCAGTGGGAGCTGGCGGTGCAGCCTTGACCATTTTGTCGTCGCAACAGGGTTATGGCAGGCACTATGCAGATGCTGGAAAGGTGAGGGAATCGAACAACGGCGCGAGCCAGCTGAGAGCTGCCGGCGTTGAGTCGAGATGACAATGGCAAATAACGATGCTGTTGGCAGACGATGTCAAATTTGGGATCTAGTCTGTCCGGGCGTTAATTGTTCTTTTGGCCGTGATGCAGGGTTCGAGGTCGAGACTATGCAAAACGCTGTCGGCACGTCGTCGACGCGGTTCGACAAGGGAGAGACGCGCATCGACGCGAGCCAGGTTTAAGTGGTTCGTGCCTGAGGCGCGCCATCTGGGGAGAGGTGCACGTGATGTGTGACATGCAAGACCTCCTGAAGGGGCGGACCGTAGCCAATGGGCCCCAACGCCAACGCAAGTGGCTCTTGGGTGGGAAGCTCCCCTGGCATGCCATAGGTCACCATTGACCAAGAGACGAGACAATCCCCGGAAGGAAAAAAACGAATTTCAACAACGCGGCTGCCAGAACCCCCTTGGAACGACATTTGCGACTATTAGCATTTGCGACAACCATTGCAGATTTACACACAGCTGTTGGCTGTAAGTGGGCTGTCAAGTTCCTGAGAAGGCGGGATTAGCTCTGAGAACTAGCTCTGCTGGCAGACCCAGCGCAGTGGCAGAGGGATTCCGGGGACTGGCACACGACAGAAACGACGACAAAATGACGGAGATTTTACACAATGCACCTATTGTGCTGGATAATGGGTCAGGCACGATACGAGCGGGCTTTGCGGGCGAAGACCTGCCAAAGTGCGTGTTCCCCTCGTGGGTTGGGCGGCCAAAACACCTGCGCGTGCTAGCGGGCGCCCTGGAGGGTGACGTGTTTATCGGGCAAAAGGCAGCAACCGACTTGCGAGGGTTGCTCAAGATTCACTATCCGCTGGAGCACGGCATCGTGACGGACTGGGACGACATGGAGCGGATATGGGAGTACGTTTACGGCGAGGGTCTTAAGACGCTAAGCGAAGAGGTGTGTGGACTGACAAATGAACAAATGGCAATGGCAGATTGCTAACAGGCAGCAGCACCCCGTCCTTCTCACAGAACCCCCTTTGAACCCCAGAAGCAACCGCGACACGGCGGCGCAGATCTTATTCGAGACGTTCAACGTGCCGGCGCTGCACACATCGATCCAGGCGGTTCTGTCGCTGTACGCAAGCGGACGTACGACGGGCATCGTGCTAGACGCTGGCGACGGGGTGTCGCACGCGGTGCCGGTGTATGAGGGGTTCGCGATGCCGAGCAGTATTCGCCGTATCGACGTGGCGGGCCGCGACGTGACGGAGTACCTGCAGACGCTGTTGCGCAAGAGCGGCTACGTATTTCACACGAGCGCGGAGAAGGAGGTGGTGCGGTTGATTAAGGAGACGGTGTCGTACATTGCGCCGGACCCGAGAAAAGAGGAGCGCGAGTGGCTGGGCGTCAAGGCCAACGACTCGAAGTATGCCGAATATACACTGCCGGACGGGCACAAGCTCAAGGTAGGTGGATGCGGGTGTGCAATTATGATGATGCAGAGAGACTGACAGGGGCTAGATTGGGGCTGAACGATTTCGAGCGCCAGAGATTCTGTTCGACCCCGAGATTATCGGGCTAGAGTACCCTGGCGTGCACCAGATCGTGGTGGACGCCATCAACCGGACGGACCTGGATCTGCGCAAGTCTCTGTACAGCAATATTGTGCTGTCAGGGGGCAGCACGCTGACCAAGGGGTTCGGCGACCGTCTGCTGACGGAGCTGCAGAAGCTGGCGGTGAAGGACATGCGCATCAAGATTTTCGCGCCGCCGGAGCGCAAGTACTCGACGTGGATTGGCGGCAGCATTCTGGCCGGCCTAAGCACGTTTCGCAAGGTACGCAACCGCACTTGCCGTTTGTTTTGGACTGTACTGACTGGGAGCAGATGTGGGTGAGCATTGACGACTGGCACGAGAATCCCGATATCATTCACACCAAGTTTACGTAAAGAGGAAGAGGGCTCTTCCGTGGCAGGTTGCGTGAAGAGGATTTTCTCCCTCCTCCAGCGCGTGGGACATGGGCAGTGCATGGAAGCAAGCATGCATTGGACAATCAGACATAACTGTACATTTAGAAGGCATGGGGCAAAACAAGACGAGGGCGTGGTCATCTTGTTTTGGCAAAGGAAGAATAATACGATACCCTGAGTTGTAAGCCGCGAGGCTGTGAATCAATGTGACTGTATGGAGATGGGTGGCCAAGTGCTCATGGCGACAGTTGTGACTATGCATAGATACAATTCACATTTAACGGGAAAAAAAACTTGTTACTTGGCGTAGGATGACGCCATTGAGAATTGATATTAATATTGAAAAAAAAAGTGTTTTGGGGGTATGGTCTGGACAATGGCAACAGTGTGTGTGCGCTTTGCGTGCTACTGGAGCCCGACTCCACTGACCAAGTTCCATGCCCTCCGCTCGTTGTTTGCAACTATGCATGTATGTATGTGTGTGTGTGTGTAAATGAACAAGTAGACTTTTTGTTTCCCGAGCCCGAAACGCCTTGTGCTGAAATATACAGAATTGTGAGAGTTTGCAGACATGTTTCATAATAAACAGTCGTACATGTTGGTCGTGAAGAAAAAGAAAAAAAATTGCAAAAATTCAAATGCAGCCTCGCTTTGATAGTTCTTTTTTTGCTCGTCTTCCGGTACAAGGACACAGGATCAAAACGACGACTCTGATCCAAGAAGCAAGCGCATCCAGTGCAACTTATTAGACGGGGAGAGGAGGGGAAGGGAGTCTCAAGAGCGAGAAAAGCTGCCGCTGACGCGTGCCGCCCACCCCTTTGCCCTCTCGGCGACGCTGCTGGCGGCGCTGCTCGCGCTCAGCAAGCTCGCGCCGTCCGCGTCGTCGTCGGCGTAGGCGTAGGCGTTGCCGGCACCACCGCGGCCCGCATAGCCAACGGGATGGCGGTCACGGGCTGCGGCGCGGCGCATGTCGAGCTGCAGGTCGTGGGCGGCCGAGGAGCGCGCGCCGGGGTCGAGGGCGCGCATGTTGCCGGCGCCGCCGACGCCCGAGGAAACGATGCGCGGTGTTGAAGCGGTGATGGCGGGCATGGAAGAAGATGAAGAGGTGGCAGGTTTGGAAGAGGTGGCCGTGGATGTGAGGCGGTGGGTGTTGCCAGCGCCGCCGCGGCCGGTGAGGACGTATGATGAAGGCATCGTGAGGTGTGTTTGTGCGTGTGTGTGTAAGTGGTGGTGGTTTGTGAGTGTCGAGATCTGAAGTAGGGATGACAAAACGAAATTCTCGTCCAAGATGTGTGAGTTGAATAGTATAGGTCAACGCTGTACGCTTGCAAATATGTTCGTGGGAGAGCAGAAGGAAGAGAATAAGTGTTTCTGCAAGAGGAACTCCTCGTCGTTTAAGAAGCGTACTTGTTCGAGCCACAACGGTCGTGGGCGGCCCACGGTAGCTGTTGACCTTGGAGCGGGGCCTGCCGAGCCAAGCCATTGAAAAAAAAAGAAAGGTCTGATGACCTGCTGGAAAAAAAATAAAACAACAGTCCCCCACCTCCTGGAGTCTGCTGTCATGTACCACAAGCCCGTCATGCACACCATTCCGCCACTGTAACGCATCACCCACAGGTACCTTGACTCGGGGCACATTTATTCTTTTACGCTATTACGTTTTATTTTTGGCGCGCCGTCAACCATTCCGTTTCCAGGTTCACGACGCTGGGTCTTTTCTGCTGAGAGTGGGCGGTGGGGAAGGGGGAGAGTAAAAAAGTGCCGCCCGTCGTCCAAGCAGAGTGCTGAACGGCACCACACGGTTGCAGGTTTTTTCCTTGGGCTGTGCATATGGAATTAGGCAATTGGCAAGGCACGGCAGCTTAACACCGCGTTCTAGAATGCGGAACTGATGTTCCACTGCCTAGCAAGGGAGACGAAAACAGGTCATGAGCGAAAGGTACCACGAAGATTCGCCAACAAAACTTCTTGTTAGCTGGCAAGCTGGCCTGGCGGCTGGGTCACGCGGGGGAGGAAAATTCGCTAAAAAAAAAGAAGACCGAAAAGAGGGGCTCGCTCCCCTGAGGCTGCTTTGCCTGCTTTGCCTGCTAAATACAAGGGGTCGCCTGCGCTATAATCTGATGCACAATTGCTTACGTCGTCTCGTCTGTCTCTGGTAATGTCATCTCTCATCATAGTTTCTCAACAGACTACGAATCTTCAATACTAAAATCTTAATCTTTCCATGCACGACACGCAATGGCTGGTATTTGGCAAATCTGCGCAAAAACCTCGACGAAATCATTGCCTTGTAATGCCCCCGCCGCCCCCTGTAAAAACTTTTTCTCCTGGTGCTTCGACAACCCAAGAAAACGCGGGGAAGAATGCAAGCCACAAGCCCACTCTTTGGGGCGCAACCCCCCCACCTGGACTTGCATTTGCGTGGTTGCGTGGCCAGATGACCTGTGTGAAATGCACGGCGAAAAGCACAACGGGCTGGGCTGCCCATTGAGGAAAGAAATTTGGCGCTGTCGAGCAAACGTTTTTTGCTAGTGGCTGGATCATTGCTATTCCACTCAGATCGGCAGCCTACCTAACCTCGCAGATTCTGCTTCTCTCTGCCCTTGTCGATGCAGACCCACACAACGGCCATGGCTGACATCTAACAACACATCCACGTTCAACAAGAGCACAATCAAACATCTATATTAAGCTGGTTGATGCTTTCCAACCCCGACCCTGCAACGCCAATATACTGATAAAACGAAAAAGAGAGCGATCAAAAATACAAAGTTAATGGCAAATCTAGAGGGCCATATCCGCTGACTATTTGCCCAAACACAAAAGAAGACAAGTTAAATACCAACACTCATCCAGCCAAACATGCCCAGCGACGCACTCAGCAGCACAAACGTTATAATACCAGCTCCAGCACGATCCGCCGTTGTAATCGGCTTGGGATCCTTGTGATAGGCGTTGGCCTGGCCCACGCCCGCGTTGGGGTCGCTCTTGGATGTGCCACCCGTGTCGGCCGTCACCGCCGGCTTCGCATTGGGGTACAGGAGCGAAGACACAGCCGCCACGGCATTCATCTGCTGACTAGCCCCCGAGTTGGGCGGGTCAGGAGCCTGCCACGCACCCGACTGCCAGTAGAAGCCGCACTGTCTGCCACCCTCGCCTCCCGTGCACTGCTTCACGCACGCCGCCGCCGACTTTCTGAGCACCGGCAGCACCTGATCCGCAATGTACGGCGCCATCTGTGCCGACGCCGACCACCACCGGTGCAAGTAGCCCTTGAACGACAACATGTCCGTCGTGCACGTCTTGACGCCCTCACACGCGGGTTCGTACGCAATGTCTTCTTTTGGGAAGAAGTGTTCCAGACCGTGCTTCACCAGACCGTCGACGCAATTCTTCCACTTTTGCGCTCCGTCTGTGTGGTTGTACATGTACGCGCAGCCCTGCAGGAAGACGGCATTGTTGTACGAGAATTCAACTTTGTTAATGTCGGTGCAGTTGTGCTCGACATGGCCACCATCGTAGATGGCATGCGTTTGAGGATCAATGTAGCCGACACCCGTGACCCAGTCGAACGTCTTTTCGGCCCAGTCTATGTACGTCTGGTTTCCGGTATAACGGCCCAGGCGGGCGCCCATGTTGAAAAAGATGCCATTGGCAATCGAGTTCTTGTAGTCGAAGCCGTTATTGGCAAAAGGAATCTGCCATCGAAGACCGCCGTTGCATTCCGTGTCGTGTCGGGAAGGACTGGCCTGCGTGTTCCAGACAGCTTGGGCTAGAGCGAGCCATGAGGGCTTGTCCGACGGCGGATCAGGAAACTTGACTTCGGCAGCGAGCATGGCCGACATGCCCCAGAAGCCCTGGTCGTCGTTACCCAGAGAGGCCGTGTAGTTGTTGGGCATGTATGCCTTGTTCTCGCCGACTTGGAACTGCATTGCCTGCATGATTCGGTCATTGTAGGTTGTGTCGCCGGTTAGATGCCAGTAATCAATGAGCGTCCCCCACATGGCACCTCCAATCCACCAGTAGTAGGGCCCAGCTGGGGGAGGACCGGGAAGAATACCGGGAACCTGGCCGGGCTCGTCTCCGTGATAGTGCTTGAGCAGGTCCTCGGCCATCTGGGAGGCCGTCTTCTTGATGGCATCTGCATGTGTTAGAGGCGGTAGCGCATGTGGGTTTAGGGGTGTGCTAACCGTCGCTGTCGATGGAATAAGTATTCTGGCCGCTAGCGAGCGACAGCAGCGCCGTCGCAGCCGCCGCGGTAGTAAGCGTCTTCATATCTTTGATTAGAGGTCTCGTTGGAGGATGGTCATGAAGCCCAGCCTCGACCAAGGATCGGGGGCGACGAATTCGCGGGCGGCAGGTGTACCGTAATACCGTGTGCAGGTGTCAAGCGTTGCGACGATGGCCTTTTGTTGGTCGACGGGTGCGAAAAATCGTGTTTGCGTCGACAAGGCGTGAGTGGCGCGGCACTTGACAAGGGGGTTTGCCAAGTGATCAAGGCTGAAGAAGAAAGAGCGACAAGGGAGGAGAGAGCGTCTTCCTTGCGTCGAGTAGTAGCAAACAGCGACACCGGGTCGTGATGCGGAAGTGGATCAAACGAGAGAAAGCGAGCGGTCCAAGTTTGATGATTGAGGATGAAATCTGGACGTGATGGTCGTGCCAGTTGGGGACGTGGGAGGGGGGAAGTCGTAGCGCTCGGAAAGGGCCAACATCCGGTTCCTGGACCTGAACTTGGGCTGAGAGTTTCTGGGACAGGGGACAAGGGCTTCAGATAGTTGAGTGGCAGAGGGCAGCGGGAGCCAATCAAGGGCGGGGGTGGTATACGAGTTAGAGCGTTAGCCAGGGGCGAGTTGGCTGAGAGCGTTGGCTGGCTTGAACGATAGATGTATCAGTGGAGACTTGAACATAGGGGTCTGTCCCAGCAATGCGACCGATTGTTTGTTAGAAAAGGATATTTACAGGTCGTCAGAAATCAACTTGACTTTGAATACGGATGTCAAGAAGAAGGGCATTATTAGTTGGTACTGCACCTCTGTTTGCTTTGCCTAAGCCATGAGCGTCATCATTTTGCAGGCCTCACTATACTGAGTACTTCGTCTAGTAACGCAAATAGTGCTCCACCCTCCGGCCCATCAAATCAAGGTACCTAGGTCCTTTCTACCTCCTGTAATCTGTACGGCCGTCGGCTGTGCCTGGCATCCCGGCGGCTTCATCGACTTGCCTTTTCCCGCTCAACACTGCATCCGTCATCATCATCATCGCGAACCATTGCCTTGTCGCCAAGAAGAAACCATCAACAATCCTCGCCGGATCGCCCTCTCGGCGTCTTGCCAAGTGGCTTGGCCCCTAGTTGCCGCCCTTTGCCCGATCGTTGCTTGGCGCCGAGCCACTGTCGGCATTTCAAATTGGCTCAGCCGCTATTGAGGCTGTGCAGGAATGCGAAACTGGGCTGCTGGGTATTATTGTTAGTTGTTGTTATTACAGGCTCACCGAATGTTTTACAGCGACGTCCACGTTTGATCTTCCTGTCAATTATTCACCCAAGCAGTCGATTGCATGATTCAACTCGCTGTACGAATCAAATGTTTGTTCTGAATGGATGCATGGAACAGAACCAAGTCGTCACATCCAACATTTTATTGTATAAAAAAGAGCAAAACTTTTGATTACCCCTTTGCATGTTATCACTGCCACATGTGCAAGCGACGACACCAAAGAAAAATATAATGGACTAGCAATGATTCCATGTAGTTCGTTCGCATTATACATAACGCTTCATGCGTCTGCCTCAATGCCCTTCTTTTCGTCCTCTTTGGCAGCTTCGCCTTCACGACCACATTACCACGCAGATGCAGTCAGTCCGGCAGAGGGGCACGGAAGATGCAATGTAACCTGGCCGAGGGCACTTGGCCACTCCATTGCCACATATCCGCTGCGACTTGGCAGTGTTGCAAACCGGTTCGAATCGCAGGAATATTTTGTCATCGGTGTCTTCGATTGGCGCCGAGGACACCAGTGATAGGCTGGAGAAGACCGCCGACAAAACGTATGAGACCTGGAAAAAGAACAGAATAGTTAGAATTGGTCATGTAGCATCTCTTTTGGGCGAGTAGAGCCAAACCTTCATGATTGAACTCGTAAAGTACTGCTGTATAGCTGCTGAGTCTTGAAAAACTTGTTGTGTCTGATGTTGCTTCCACGAACATCATGAGCGTCATGCTGCCCGTACTTATACCTCGAAGCCATAGCGCACATGTAGTTCAAAATTTTCATGGCTAATACGGATTCAAACACTCCAAAGTGCAAACAAAATGCCAAGCCAATTATTATTACAAATTCACAAAGGTTCCAACTAACGCATCGCGAAATCGCTAGCCGAGTGGCCAAATTTACTCTTGCGCATAGAGGAAAATTTTCACTGCCGACTCAACGGACTATAGATGCGCAGATATTACCAATTGGATTTGAAAAAATATCCAAGCAGGTACCAGCCACAACTGGAGCCTGCCTAGAATCTGCACAGGTACGTAGTCTAGATGAATGGCTCTTCCTTCCTCATCGCGCCAAGACAACCACGGCTCACAGAGACATCGATAAACCAAAGAGCCTCATGGTCTGGACCTTGAAATCTGCATCCTCGCTTCTGCAAGTAAGCCCTGCTGCTACATGGCTGGTAAAAACCCTGCATGCGTACGCCACGGGTGCCAATCATGGTCAACGGCGAGCACCGGGTGGTACCCCGCTCCTTTGGATCCGGAAAGCGTCGCATTATAAGGGCGCTGCACGCTACTTTGAGCTGCAGTCCGTTATACCTTGCCGAAGCGATCATATACGCTGCAGCATCTTTCATCTCGGCTAGCAAAGGAGACGGTAACCGACTTATTCGCCCCCGCCGTCTAAGCCGGCCGCATTTACACAGACAGGCGACGGGCATATGCCGGACTCACGTCGATGTGGCCGGGTACATTTCCAGGCTCGGCATATTATTGAGAAGGAGCAAGATTTTTGCACAATCTCGGGCGCTCAAGTCGACAATCTACTCTGCCAGCGTGGTTCTGTCTACGGAGCTGTCTCGTAGCGACATGGTGCGTCCGTCGCCGGAGCAGTGCGTTGAGCTCTGAGGCAGATGAAAAAATCTTGCGGGTAAATTGTTACATACTTTTGCTCGTTTTTCTCGTTACGTGATGGGAGTTTACCGTCCAGAGAATACCCAGCGCAAACCTCTCGATTCGGCCATGGGCTGCTCTATGGTGTTGGTATCATTGCATCCCCTTTCCTTTGCCAAGACATGAATCGCTTCACAGTCATAGTCTCGATGATCGAGTATAAGCATCGGTGACTGGCAAGGGACATGCCATTTGCGGCATCCGCCTAAATCATAGGAAACCACACCACTTTTGTGCGGTCGACGTGCGGCGTCTCCTCGCGCGGGTACACGGTGCCAAACAGGTGGTCCCACACGAGCGTCTGCTTGCCGTAGTTGAAGCTCTTCTTGCTGCCGCGCCGGTGATGCATGTCGTGGTCCTCAACCGCCAGCGCTAGGCCCGAGCAGTCCCAGAGCCAGTCCAGCGTCGACGGCGGGTTCAGCAGCAGGCGCACGCCGCTGTGCCCGGCCGACTCGGTGAAGAGCACGTACATCTGGCACACCCACCAGTGGTAAAAGTCGAAGCGGTCGCCAAACGCCGCCCGCATCGCCAGGTACGTCAGCAGCGGGATGAGGAGCATGTCGCCCAGTTCCTGCTCGTCGTCGGCGTAGCCGGTGAGCATGGTGCTGGGGTGCTTGGTCAGGTGGTGCCTGCGGTGAAGCTTCCACAGCGTGGGCACGTCGTGCATGGCGCGGTGGTACCAGTAAAAGAAGAAGTCGAGCGCCAGCGTGTAGACGCCGGCGTGCACCGCGAGCCACGCCCACCACGCCGGGTCGGCCGCGACGTCGAGCGGGGCGACGGCGTCGGCGGCGCCACCACCACCGCGGTAGGCGAGCAGCACCGTCAGGCCGGGCCGGCCGAGCATCAGCTTGCCGAGGGAGACGGCGACGCGGTCAACGCCTACGTCGGGCACGCCGTCGCGCGCGTGCTCGCCGTCGAGGAACCCGTGCTCCTTGCCGAGGCGCCGCAGCGCCGTCGTCAGCCGGCCTATCATGCTCAGCGCGCCGGCCGTGTACAGGCCTAAAACGAGCCACGCGGGCAGCGCGCGCCAGCCCGTCACCCGCAGCAGGACCTGGTGCGCGAGCATGGTGCCGAGCGCGCGCACCAGCACAAAGACGTGCGACGTCCAGCTGGCGAGGACGGGCATCGGGTCCGTCTTGGCGTGCACGGGAATGTCGATGTCGTATTCTGGGTGCGAGGTAAGCTGCCCGGCGAGCAGCTTGTGCGACCACTTCCACCGGCTCCGGTCGCCGTGGAGCCAGGTCGACTTCATAGAGTCCTTGGGGTTGACTTGCTTCGACATGGCTGACGGGAGAATGGCTGTCAGGGTTCTTGTCGCTGTTGGTCGGAGCGGACGACGAGCGCGGCGTCGGGGGTGTTGGTCGTGGTTCGAGTGATGGATGTTTTCCCAAGTCAGAGCGGACAAGAGAATCTCAGTACAGCACCCCTTCAATCACAAAAGATTAGAGTATAGGACCCTTGAGAAGCATGGGCTTTGCGTGCTCTGATGTATTCCCCGCCCTCCCATTCTTATAGTCTTCACAGCAGCAAAGGGGACCTCGGTTATTTTCTGTGCGGACAGATGTCAGTCCGTTGTAAGGCATGCCGAGAGATTTAGACAGACAATCCCGTTCCTCCATTGATTAGCCGCTACCAATAAATGGTCGAATCAGAACGGTTCATTATTGCAAGGCGGCCCGTAGCCGCCTTGCGGGGGTGCAGCCGTGGAAAGCGGAGTAAAGAAACCCGCCTCCGGTCCAGGGACGCGGGAGAATGTACCCGCTTATACAAGCTTGTTAAGGTCATCAGCCGCGGCAGGACGATCGCCTCGACATATAACCGTGTTCCCAATTCTTCTTTGAATGTGCCTTTTGTGTGTTTGTCTCACTCCTGAGACTTTCTCTGCTAGTTGCGAGCCCGAAAAGCCGCTTGCAATCTTTCGAGAATCTTTCTCACACTCGGGGCTCAATGTTTTGTCGTCCTAGACGAGCCAACGTCATTCTACCATCACCAAAGGTTCCCGTTTTATAAGGACCAAGTCTGGCCTCCTCTTGTACCGGTCCTCTCTGCATAGCCCACCCGGTCGGCACAGTTCACCTCTAGATTCAGACTCCGTCTTGGAGCAGCCGACTTCCTCATACTGACTTTTCAGTTCCTCCGCATCACTTTTGCCCCTCCATGCGATCATGTTTGGCAACAAATGAAAGGCAGTGTTCGGTGACTGCTACCAACGCGGAAACCTTGGTAATAGTCAAAAGCCGAGACATTGGTAACTAGTTACACTAGCAACACTTAGGCAAGGACGGATCGGGAATCTGGGGCGAGGCCCATCTGCGTCGTGGCGGGGTGATCGACGTCAGCCCCTCCAAGATCGTCATTGCAAACTTGTGCTCCTGTTGCTGCCACATGCAAGCACTGTGCTGCATATCTTGACATGCTATCAGCACAGCACTGGCAAAGGAAAATCACGCAATATCCCAGGGGGTCATTTCGCATACGTGTGCCGTTCACAGAACAATCATGAAGTGGGTGGTGTATTATGATACATAGGTGGAGGAGAATGCCTCGACAACTCCAATGAAACGCCAGGTAGGAATCAAACAGTGAGAATGCCCCCGTCCCTAGTCGTTTCTCGCTACAAGCCCCCGGCTCCTGCTTGTCCTAATCCGGACGTTATATGGAGAGATTGTTTGCCCCAGCGCCGAATTTTCTCCTCGCCGGGAGAAATGCCCCATACATTTGTGTGTATATATATCCATATATCCCGCTGAACTTTTCCAAAATGTCCTCCAAAAGCACGGCTACGCCCTAACTACATGCGCCGCATGCTGTCAATGTTATTCAGATTCAAGTTTCCGAGACCATAGTTGCCGTAGAGGGCAGCTGGGATCTGATCCGAGGTGGCAGGCATCATGTCGCCAAACATGTCCCAATTCATAGCTGGCATGTCGAGGAAGCTGCCCGAAAACGGATCAGGCTGCGGCTGTAGGGGCTGTTGGCTCATCTGCAGACCCATCATGGGCATGGCGGGCGTCGCAATCGTCGACGGCGTGCTCGTTGACCGGCAGTCGCTGGAGGGGAGCAGCTCTCGAATACGCTGGATGAAGCGCGGCGTCTCGAGCGGCCAGCCGGCCTGCAGAAATGAGGCTTCGCGGGCCTTCCAGGCCTTGAGAGCAAGCTGAGCCTGCGCGATGCGCGTCTTTTGCGACAAATCAAACAGCTCCTCATGGTACCCATAGGTGCTTTCGACGGTCGCCCAGCCTCGATCGGCCAGAGTGCCACGTGTGTGCGTGCAGAGCTGTGACGTCAGAAAAGAGAAGAAGTCAATGGAAAAGGTGATTCTCATGAACCACATGAAGCCGGCCTCTTTCATGCCCTCGTACAGGGTGAGCCGATGCTCAGAGCCAAGTACCATGATTTTGAACAAGTTGTCCTTGGGACCGAAAATTTCAGTTCCCCATTCGGGCTGGTCGCGCATGGGAATTAGCATCTCTTCCATATTTTTGAACATGAGAGGCCGAAACGCTTTGGCGGCAATGTGGATTTTGCCAGCTGAAGGGTCGCAGTGCTTTTCTTCCGTCTCAATGAGCTTGTCTTCGACGATACGTGATTGAGCACGATATTTATTGAACATGGCTTGATGTCTAGCGTGATTGTACTCGCTCTCGTCGCTCTGGCCAAGAATGGCAGCCTCAAGCTCTGCCTCTTCGTCTGCGGTGGCGCTCATTCGCTTAAAATCGAACACCTGGCACATAATCATGACGAAAATCATCTCGGTAGGTCCCTCTCTGGGGCGAACGGGTTCGGCGGAGCCGGGAAACAAGTCGGCATCGTTGAGGTTGCTAGGGATTTTGGTGTCCCATTTTTGATTGAAGCTAGTATGCTGGCTGAGGCCGGAAAACATGCCGAGCTTGAAATCGTGCATGTATAACTGCCACCAGATTCTGCGTCGCATTTCGGTTTCGTAGGGCGTCATGCCGAGCTTCTCACCGTCGTGGTGGTAGCCCATCTTTTGAGCGATACGTACTGCCGTCGCACTCATGACCCAGGCCGAGTGGGTGTCTATGCGACTTTCGAGGGAGAAAAGGTAGATTATGAGGGCCTGCAGGGATATCATGTTATAATTTTTCAGATAGTTGAAGCGGATAAGGGCGGCCTTGGCGCCGGCGTTGAAGTTGTGCAGGGCTTTTTCTCTGCTCATGCCGAGCATCTGGATGACCTCGTTCTCCTCAAGCGAGAGCGTAGCCAATGACAAGATGCTGAAGAGCAAAGCCTGGTAATCCAAGGGAACATTGCACAAATTGGTGGTAATTTCCACAATGTATGGTTGAACCGTGGGCACGTGGATGACTTTATTTAAAGGGTTGACTCTGTCGAGATATATCTGCCAGAGCCGGAAGACGTGGATGGGGTCTGGGAGTAGGTCCTCAGCGTTGGTTTGTGTATAATCGACGGAGAGGATCAAGTCGGTGTTGTTATCGGGGGTGAGCTCTTCGGGGCTTAGAATGCTGGCATCTTCCGGATCCTCGGCCTCAACGAGGCTGCGCATGGCCTGAAGCTGGGAAGTGTTAGCAGACGGCTACGCTGCAGCAAAGACTACGAGCTTACCTCTTCAATGACGGTGCCCCAGATCCGGCTATCCATGAATCTTGAGACTCCATCTTCTCGGATGATTTTGTACCGAGGTTGTGGGAGAGCTTGCGATTCTGTGGTGGCGCTGCTGGGAGTGTCTACCGCCTCTTTCCTGCTGCTGCTTGGAGTCGTGGTAGAAGGCGCGGGAAGGGGAGGAGGGTTGGAGGCGGTGCTAGGAGGAGAGCCAGCGGTAGCATACTGCTTGAGAAGCTCCTCGCATCGAGCCAGACGCTCTTGGAGGTCTTGATTCGGGCGGCGACGCTTGCGCGCCGGGGCGGGTGTGCTGGGTGTGCATGTGACGCCAGCCTGCATAACAAGTGTTAGCTCATGAGCGCAATTACTGAGTGGATGTGGATGTATAGGCGATTCTGACCTTGAGACAATTGGAGCACGGGGTGCTGCGATCGCACTTGATCTTGCGGTGCTGGCAGAGGACGCAAGCGAGCACTCGGGGGCTCCTGTGAGTGTTTGGCGGCGGCGGCGGCGGCGGCGGCGGGACGGCGGACATGACGGCGATGAAGAAAGAAAACAGTCAAACAGCCTCAGGCAACTTCGAGGCAAAAACAAAGCCAGCGAGGCGACCAGGCAGTCGTCTTAAAAAACCAACGCGCGCAATGGAGGGGTGCTTGGTAGACGGGCTGTGCGAAACAAAGATCTGGTGAGGGTACCTAGGTGGGTAGTCTCAGGAAACGCAGGTGCCTAGAGAGGCCGCATTCCTACCAGATCGGGCAGGAACAGGTATCGCGGAGATTAATGGGCAAAGAGGGCGGGGCAGAGGGCGAGGAATAATGTTGAAGCCTTGCAGGCAGCAAGAAATGGTACGGCGATGCTGCGGGCTTGGAAATATGTGATTGTATGATGTATGAGCAGAAGTGGTGCCTTGGCGGGGTTTCGCTGTCGGAGCGGGTGGGCGTGTGTCGGTGCCGAGTGATGCCGCTAGTGTAGCTGAATGGCGGAACAAAGGAAGAAAGCTTTAATAATTATCGCGGCAGCCTGCTTCGGTGTTTGGATGGAGCATCGGCTTCGAGAGATTGACTAGGATATATTGTACAAGTCTGACGACAGGACGCGAATTGGATAATAACTTGCAGGTGAGCTGGAAGGGAGGGTGGATATGTATGTGTGATGAAAGTAGGGTCGACAAGGTCGGACAGGGCAGGAGAAAGGATCTCTGACCAGGCTGAGAGAATTTTCAAAGAGGAGCCAAAACAATAAATGAATCACTGGCCACGGAAAGAACAGAGTCGAACTTGATTCTTCCATGCAGGCCAGTCGTGGGTGAGTGACGGGGACGGCCATGCTGACAAAGTGCATACAGGTAGGTAGGTACCCAGGTAATTAATAAAAAGCTTAAATATTGCGTGCAGCGTTTTGAGGTCTGAAAAATGCAGTGGATTTACAGCGGGCGCCGGTTGATCCTCAGGCGGGATAGCGGACTTGCGGTGGTACCTAGCGGAGCCACTAAAATGCTGTTCCAGAAGGCTGCTTGCTGACTGGTGACTTGGAATCTCTGGAAACGCCTCTGGGTACTTCCTTGTTAACAAACGTCGCTAATGCCACGCAAACTACCGAAGTGCATAGAACGATGTAGAGTAAAGTAACTAGCATCAACTCCATTTCCGCACATGTTCACATCCACATTCGTATCCGGATCCCATTCATCCATATTTTTCTCTGCATCGCCCGCTCTGCACCGGTCCAATTGTCTGCGTCCCCGTGGCTTGATCTACCCTCCCCATGGCTAGCACCTTGCCAGCAAACGACACAATCGCGGAGTCCATTCCTGCAGCTAGTTAGCAGCCTCAGCCTCATCATCGGATCCCGGGCAACAACTGCCTTTTGTCGTCGTCATTTCTACCGTGGCTGAGCCTGCCGCTGGGACCCTGCAATCTAACAAAGATGAATTGCCTTTGGCCGGATGACTGCCAGACGCAGATAAACCTAGCCTATCGGTGGCATCAGATATTGTAGCCAGACACCCCCACACTACTTACCGAACAAATATCGCAACTGCCAACGTTGTCCATCCGCCAACGAGCTGCATGTACAGCTTCGGAGCAAGGTCCAAAAACATCCAGCTTGGTCATGACTCGCCGGATTCGCCCGCTGATATGAAAGCTTCGCACTAATAAGACGAAAATCGATCACGGTCAACTGACCAACTTTCATTTGCGAATCTTCTCGACAAGAGAATTACTCGCTTCAGCCCTCCGGGCCTTCACGCTGCTGTGCAGGGGGAGGCTGCTGGTGGACCCTTGCCTGAGTGGCCGCTAATACGCGTAACGCCCACGGAAGCCGGACGCGACAATGGCCGACCACCGACCATCAAAATTTCCAATAAACCACCCCGAGTGATGCAACGCGGTGAGCCAATCCCCGAAATGAAGCAAGAAAACCCTTCAGTCTCTACGTCAATGTTTCTGCTCACAAGGATCATGCACTCGCCACGTTTATATACCGTTACAAGGACCTGCTTGTTTCGCTACTTGCTGCCCCCGCGTCCGAGGCTCAACAAGACTCATTCATCTTCTGCGCGCAAGAGTTGAATGAAATATTTGACGATGACAACTATGCAGATGGCCGGGAAAAGCATGAACTTTTGCAGGAAAAGGTGGAAAAGTTCATTCTCCGTCTCGCCCGGCCCCTATTTAGGAAGAAGGCGCCTCTGGTAAAGACCCTCCCCAACGGTCTGAGTCTGCAGGACCTAGTCTGGTACCAGATTGTCCACTTTCGTCTTCAAACAATTGATGGAAAGCCCCAAGTCTTTAAAATTGGCTCTGACCAGGCTGCCTGTGCCCCAAAGACCGAGAGACAAGCCTGTGTCGACCATGCCTTCAAGCCAGATCCTCGGTTCCCATTATACTCGGCAGCCATCTTCCGCGAGATGAAAACTGGTAGTAGTTCTGTGTGCAAGGTTCGCGCCCTCGGCAATGGTGAAATTATGATGTCCAAGACGCCACAGATGGGCCTCGGAAGTGACAAACTCAAGAGGCCTTGGTCGCAATTCACGACGCCGAAGAGCGCATCAAAATCAAAATTGCTACACCGCGTCTCCTAGGCTACTTGACACACGCCGAAACGGGGGTTATCATTGGCTTTCTGCGCGAATGGGTCAAGCCGTCCCACCTAGGCGCGACTCTGGACAGCATCTACATGGGCAACATTGACCTCGATACCAGACAGAAGTGGGCAGACCAGATTGAGGAAGCGATGACGGATCTGCATGACATTGGCTTCTTTTGGGGCGATTGCAAGCCAGTCAACGTCATTGTCGATGAGAAGTAGAACCTTTAGCTTCTAGACTTGGGCGGCAGCCTTACCCAGTTGTGAGTAGATAAGGAGCTAATTGGTACTCCGGAGGGACATAACCAAGAGCTTTTCAACTTTCAGAAATTTCTTGGCGTAGTAGAGCGCCATGGCAAGAAGTTTTGGGGGCACTATCACCATTTTTTAGTCTACAACATGAAAAACCGTTTATACCCTTTACAGGCGTAGTCTAGCCGCATACCCGATTCATACCTCTTGTTATAGAACAAGAGGTACAGGCCAGGCGAGATCTTCTTTGCCCCGTCTTCTAACTGTCGTTGTAGGCCGGAGAAACGCGGCCAACGAGGCGACTGGTAAGGGTCCTGGTGACTCAACCGGTATGAGTCAATCCGCCGATCCCACGGTTCATGATGCAACACAACCTCACGCCCCGTCATAGAGGGCCATGCAGTAGTTTGACCAGGACATATGTGTCTTCTCAGAGCCAAAGCAGCTTATCCCAGCCTGAAAAGTGTACATGCCGGACTGCTGCACCGCTATTCAGCCTTCATTTACGGGTTGTTGAATGATTTGACATGACCTTTAGTCGGCACGTCGACTCGCCCCCACGGTGTAGGGCTGACCAGACGCATACCGCAACCATACAGACCTGCGCCACATTTTGATTCTGTGTGACAAGTTTCTGTATCACTCAAATCTTTCCGAAGGGTTTGTGCCTCATTACTCCATTTTTGTGCTGTGTCCTACGTTGTGTTACTGAACAAGCGCCTTTGCTGTTATGGGCCCAACAATGCTGATATTCCGGGATCTGAATCCCCCTCGCTTTCCGCATCAGACTGCTCCGCCGTTTCCACCGGCACAAGCGCCAGCTTTCTCCTCCTCTGCACAGCCCGTCGATGACTATAGCTCTTGACGTGCCTGTCCCACGCCTCCCTCGTCACCAGCGTCGTCCCGCATATCTCGCACGTCTGCTGCAGCGGCGTCGACTTCGCGCGGGGCTCCGTCGCCGTTTCGAGCACACGCCGCGCCACATCGGACAGGGCGCGCGGGGCTTGCCTGGGTGCGCCGCGCAGAAATTGGTCGACAAGCGTGGCGGCGGGCGAGACCACCGTCTCCTGATACCGCGTCGCGTCAGTGCTGTCCAGCACATAAAGGCTGTCAAGCGCGGACGCCCCGCGCTGCGTCAGTCTCGGGATCTGCTTGCTACGGATCCATTTGGTCTGGTAGTTGGCGTAGCGTCGGGTGGCCGTCTTCATGTCTTCCAAGCCCGCGTCCCTCAGCTTGGCCACCTGCTCGGCGGGCGCGCCGTTGGACTCAGCGGCAATGTAGGGCTCGAGCTGCTTGTAGCCGATGGACTGCCAGATTCCCTTTGTCGCATCCAGCACGGTGCCGTTTCTGTCACATTCTGATTTGAACTGGTGCAATTGTTGGACTTCTTCTGTCAAGCCCCTGGTGAACATTTGGTCTACCCGCTTGTCTAGGCGATCGCACAGAACATCACGCTCAGAGTATACCCAGAGCAGGAGATTCTCCCAGGGCGAAGACTCTGCTTCGGCAGCAGCGGCGGTGGCTTTGCGTTGCTCCTGTTCTGCATACAGGGCTGACGCTCTTTTGCCTGTATGGAGGTAAATTTCCAGAGATCGCTGAATTTTGCGACGGTCGTTTGGATGCCATCTTTCCGCCATTTCGGGGTCGACGCGACGAAGCTCAGCGAGCATGTCCTCTGTCGAGGCCTCGAGGATGGGAAACGACTTGGTCTCGTCTTGCTGGACATTGTCGAGAATGGCGTCTGTGAAGAGCAGCGGCTCGACGTAGTAATGAGTGCCGCCCACAAGAATGGGCAGATTGCCTCTGCTGCGAATCTCACGAATAGTCTCCAGCGCGTGCTTTTTGAATTCTGTAACGTCCCAGGGCACGTTACTGAGAGGGATGCGGTCCAGCAGGTGGTGCGGAATGCCGCGCTGCTCTGCAGCTGTGATTTTATTGGTAATAATGGGCAGGCCACGGTAGAGCTGCATTGCATCTGCATTGATGACTTCTCCACGAAATCGAGTTGCGATTTCTACTGCCAACTAAATAAAGTTTTGGTGAGCACTGAATCTGGCGCACTCAGTTGGTGCCGACGTAGTATACCTCGGATTTTCCCGTTCCTGTCGACCCCAATATCACAATGAGCGGCTCCTTTGGGACCGTGGAATTTGCCATTGTCATTGTAGAGACATGGCGACGGAGGAGAAGCCTTGTCCGATCAAGCATTCGCCGGTTTGTGCTGTTTGGTATGTTAAGGGCGCAACGGGCAGCGCTTTCGTGATATCATCAAAGCATTCGACTTTCCCACAGGGCTGTCAGCTAGCAGAAGCTTCTCCAAAGACAGGAGTTTGACTCAGGCCAGACAAGGAAGACGAGTTGGGCTGTTAGGCTGATGGTCTGGAAGTATTGAAGATGGCTTGTGAGTGGTGGATTACTGGGCTATTAACGCTATAACAGCCGTCTGATGCCCTGTAATAGTGCCAGACGCAGGGGCCCAAGCTGCTCTTTGGTGCGTCCACAAACTTCCATCACTCCAACCTAAAGGGTCACGTGCATCACCCCCGTTCTTTTTCTGGACACATCTGCATTTTTGGAGCTTGAAGCCAGATTGCTGGCCCCCGACCCAAGGACCGCCTCCTCCCTATCCTGCCACCACCACCCTTTTTTTGAGCTCATCGCAGCTCCTTCTTTTCCTTCATTTCTTTCCTTTGGATGAATTGAGTCTCTTGTTTATTGTTTTCCTTTCACTGCCGCCACCATGAGTTCTCGTACGTTGAAAGCCTTTCCCTTTCCGCCCCTCGTCTATTCTCGCCATGTCGCTCTTTTGTCGCGCGACTGCTCGCCGTCGCCTGCAAGCGGCCGAATCGCATCGCCCGACGCCATTGCGCATCAATTGGCTCTTCTCCAGCTTCTGCTAACACGCGCTCTTACTTTTAGTCCGTTTTCTTGACTTGGTCAAGCCGTTCGTGCCGTTCCTCCCCGAGGTTCAGCAGCCCGAGACCAAGATCCCCTTCAACCAGAAGATTATGTGGACTGCCCTGACTCTCCTCATCTTCCTGGTCATGAGCCAAATGCCCCTTTACGGCATTGTCTCTTCCGACAACTCGGACCCTCTTTACTGGCTGCGTATGGTCATGGCCAGTAACAGAGGAACTCTGATGGAGCTGGGTATTACCCCCATCATTTCCTCTGGTATGGTCTTCCAGCTTCTCGCCGGCACCCACATGATCGACGTCAACCTCGACCTCAAGTCCGACCGCGAACTCTACCAGACTGCCCAGAAGCTTCTGGCTTTCATCCTCTCCGCCGGTACCGCCACCGTCTACGTCTTCTCTGGCCTTTACGGACCTCCTGGTGACCTTGGTGCTGGTATCGTCTTCCTCCTGATTCTCCAGCTTATTGTCGCCGGCATGATCGTCATTCTCCTCGACGAGCTCCTCCAGAAGGGATACGGTCTCGGCAGCGGTATTTCTCTCTTCATTGCCACCAACATTTGCGAATCCATCATGTGGAAGGCCTTTTCTCCTACCACCATCAACACTGGTCGTGGCCCCGAGTTCGAGGGTGCCGTCATCGCTCTCTTCCACCTACTCATGACCTGGCCCAACAAGCAGCGTGCTCTCCAGGAGGCCTTCTACCGCCAGAACCTCCCCAACATCATGAACTTGTTCGCCACGATTCTCGTCTTCGTCGCTGTCATCTACCTCCAGGGTTTCCGTGTCGAGATTCCTGTCAAGTCTTCCCGCCAGCGTGGTGCTCGCGGCTCCTACCCTGTCCGTCTCTTCTACACCTCCAATATGCCCATCATGCTGCAGTCTGCTCTGTCTTCCAACGTCTTCCTCATCAGCCAGATGCTCTACTCTCGCTTCTCTGACAACCTCCTCGTCCGCCTTTTCGGTATCTGGGAGGCCAAGGACGGCTCCGCCCAGCTCCACGCCGTCTCTGGTCTCGTCTACTACATGTCGCCCCCCCTCAACTTCAAGGACGCTCTGCTCGATCCCATTCACACCGTCACCTACATCGTCTACATGCTCGGTGCCTGCGCCCTCTTCTCCAAGACCTGGATCGAGGTCTCCGGCTCTAGCCCTCGTGACGTCGCCAAGCAGCTCAAGGATCAGGGTCTCGTCATGGCCGGTCACCGTGACCAGAGCATGTACAAGGAGCTCAAGCGCATTATTCCCACCGCTGCTGCCTTTGGTGGTGCCTGTATTGGTGCCCTCTCTGTTGCGTCCGACCTCATGGGCGCCCTCGGCTCTGGTACTGGTACTCTCCTCGCTGTCACGTAAGTTGCTCGGTCTCTCTATTGAAGACTCAATTCGGTTACTAATCATTGTATAGCATCATCTACGGTTACTTTGAAATCGCTGCCAAGGAGGGTGATCTGTCCGGCATGAAGGGCATGATCATGGGCTAAACACCAGTGACGAGCCATTTGTTTGATTAACATTTAATCATGGGGTACCGGACGACGGGGATCGAAAAGGCCCATTGCATTTACGAATCTTGTAACACTATGGTGTGGGGGATAAAAATTGGCGCAATACAATGGAAGGGAGATGTTATTTCCTGATCATGCAATGGAACTCAACGACGGCTGCCAGTAGTCGCAGTGAACCGACATAATGAGGCGATTTCTTGACTGGGCTCGCTTCTCGCTTAGGTGGGTGGTGGCAGACGACGGCAGGCCTGCTTCAACAGGCGAGAACCGTCCCATTTGTATGCAAACAATAAAACAAATAGAGAAAAGCTACACTGTAAAAACGTTTTCCGTCAACTTCGGCCGGGCTGTACGACTCTCTCCTGCGGCCTAGTTGGGCAAGTCTCGACGTCACTCGGGCCCGGATGCCCAGAACCGCAAAGGCTCGGCCACTCATGGGGCGACTTGCGATTATATAAGTGCGATCAAAACCTAATGTCAACTCCCCTTACAATGCTGTGAAGCTACACAATATATAAAAATAGGGTCGGGCAGTCTTTGGGGTTTCCAGCATCGGGCTAGCCTGGGCAGCTGTGTACATGTACAATTATCGGTAAATCGGAAACGAGCAAATAATGCAACGCTTACTAGTGCTGTACGCCGAAGTCACTCGACGTGCATTTTGAGCAAGGCAGAAAAGGGCCACAGCTCTTTCTCAGTAGAGCTTAAAGTAGCCCCTCCACAGCCGTTGCAGGTCTCTCTGCGGATCATACCGCAGCGACGTCTGCAGCAGCTCCAGGTAATTCCTGGGCCCGTAGCGCTGCAAAACATGCTGCCATTCACCGCCATAGTTCATGTACACGAACCGTCGACTCGCGCCGCGCCGCCGCGTCTCCTCCTCCGCGGCGCGCACAAGCTCTCGCGTAGACTGCAGCACGGCCTCATCGAGCGCCTCGTCGTCCCAGGCTGTGAGGAAGTGCATCATGACCATGGGTCCGTCGTCGGGCGACAGGCCCATGGAGTTGCCGCCGCGTTCGTGCGAGGCGCGCAGGTGGCTGCTGGAAATGGCCTGGTAAATGGCAAAGGGCGAGTACGTGGCGCCGCGGGCGGCAGCCTGCGGGACGATTTTCAGGATGGCGTCTTCCCATAATGAGAGGAGCTTTGTGATGACGGTGGGCGAGCCGGCGGCAAAGGCGATATTGGACCAGGCCTGGCGCTGCCCATATGGGGTCGAGATGGACCGGGACACGGTGGTGAGGTTGGCGACCATGCTGATGTTGCTGAGGGCACCGGGAATGGCGTCAAAGGGCTCAAAGGCAGGCGGTGTGGCGTATGTCGATGCATTGAGAGCCGGCGGCGGCGTGGCATGAAAGAAGCTGGCGAGGTTGATGAAGCCGCCATAGCTGGGCTGATGCGCACGCACAAAGTACGCATGAGCGTCGGGATCGTCCTCGATGCCCCGCGTGATGAGCGCCGTCGCCGTCTCGGCGATTGCCTCTTTAGCCTGGCCGGCGAAAACGACAGTCCTCGTCCACAAGTCGCCCTGCCGAATCGTCGCGAGATCAAACCTCGTCACCACGCCAAAGCTGGAGCCGCCGCCGCCTTTGAGGGCCCTGAACAGATCCTGGTGCTGCTCGGCCGACGCGTGCACAATCTCGCCCGACGCGAGCACCACCTCGAAGCCGCGCACATTGTCGCAGGCCCAGCCGTGGCGCCCCGAAAAGTACGAGAAGCCGCCGCCGAGGAGCAGGCCGGCGACGCCAACGTCGGCGACGCGACCGCCGAGCACCGCGAGCCCGTGAGGGTCCAGCGCCGCTGAGACGTCGCCCCAGCGCAGGCCGGCACCGACCGACACGATTGCCCCGTCGTCGTCGTCATCGTGGAGACGGAGCGTGCGCAGGAGCGCGAGGTCTATCGTCACGCCGTGGTCGGTGTTGGAGCCGTTGGCGTGCGCTGTGTGGCCGCCGGCGCGGACGGTGAATGGCGCAGAGGCGCTAATTAGTGTGGTCAGGACGAGGGCGACCTCGGAGGCGGTCGCGGGCGTGACGAGGCAGGCGGGACGTTGTGTGCTCTGCCGCGCGGACCAATACGACATGCAGGTGGTGTAGGTCGTCGAGTTGGGGTAGGCGACCCGGTCCCCGAGCGAGTCGGAGAGCGCAGAGCACTACATGGAGTCAGAAACAAAATTGCATTGACAAAGATGCACAACTGTTGTTGGACGCACGGCATTGAGGATGTTGTCGGCGAATGCACCTGCATTGAGGAGGACGCTGATCAGCCCTAGCCTTGGTGGCAGTCGCATGGTTTAATGTATTGGTGGAATAACCAGTCAGGATATTCAAAGAAGTAGCATTCTGAGAAACATCGAGGCAACTCTGGGTTATTAGTGAAAGGCCCAGGCGGAGTAAGTAAAGTAATTATACCCTTGCGGTTCATTCATCAAAGGCCCGGCAAATCATAGCCTACTGGGGCGATGCAACGCTTGAACTTGGGCGTTTTCATCTTTTCGATCCGGCAGTGACGAAAGCGGTAATCTTGGCCCTGAACGCCACACGAGCTGTCATGTCCGCAACCCATGCAGGGCCGAAATAGCACGTACTTGATAAATGGCAGGCCTCGGAGTATTGTATTGGCTTCACTTCCTTCTCCACCGCTAGTCTGACCGTCAGGAACCTGCTCACAAGTCTAGAGCTTCGTCGTATCCATTGCAGTTGCCGACGGCTGCTTTCAAGACCCAATAAGATGCCCGATGCCCCTGCGCATGCAAACCCTACGCAAAGTTACTCGCGAGGGCTAAAGCGGCACAAATTGAATCGGCGATAAGGCATTCGAGACGTGGTCGAGCGATCGAAAACCCGATTTGGCTTCTGTTCTTAAGCTATTGTGGCACTCATCGGCCTTTGCAACAGGGGAACATCAATTACCAAACCAACGCCTTTCGACCTACAGCCCTCAAAGATTTACAATGTCCCTACATCGTATGGCTAGTCTCTTCTCGTTTCCCCTTTTTTTTAGAGAGAAATTTCAATTGACTCTAAAGTTGCCAAGAAGCCGACCCGTCTCCAGCCTTTCCCCGAACCCCCAGCCATGACCCAACTCCGAGCATAATTACTATTGATAAGGCGGGCACTAACACGACACTAGCCAGCCAAACTACCGAGCGGTCTGGATAGATTTCTTAGAAATTGCCCAAAATCGGTGGACATTTAGCGCCGATTTTTGTTCCTTTCTCTGCCGCGAGTATCTTGCTTGCTGACACGGCTGACATGACGAACACGACGCTAAGACTCGAGATTATTACGTCGTTTGGAAGAAGTCGAATTCTCAGCCATATAAACATGCCCATCTTCCCTCGTTCTTGTGCTTCTTCTTTCTCGTTGTCTAGACCGGGGCAGTTCTCCGAGTACATCGTCACATCAAGTTCACATCTATTATTTACCAGGTCACTGATATTTATGCAAGTTCTATGATTACTTACAGACACACATTCTGGGGCTTGACGAAGCGCCATGACTTTTGTGCGCTGGTTTTTTTTCAAAAAAGACCATCCTAAAAACAGTGAAAATTCTGCGGCTTCAATAACATACTTTGTTGGATTGTACAGCAAACGCAAAAGGCGTGGGCTATTGAGCAATTCTGCTGGCGCGCTTGGAAGCTGGTTACATCTCGGCACCAACAGCTTCCGAGACGTCATGGCTCCATTCCGCGTGCGCCTCAGCAGTTTCATCAACTGTCCCCTCGATTTTCTCTCTTCTCAATGTTAAACGAAAAGTATCCAGCATGATCTTGGGTTTCTGCCGCATTTTATAACGGGAATTCTTCATACACACACCCCCGCACACATCACCAACCATGGCGGCAGATATTGGCCCCATCACCCTCACCCTTCCCTCCAAATACGCCCGCGCCAAGACGGCAGCCACCACCTCCTCCTCCTCGTCACCACCACCGCCGCCACCGCCGTCGATCGACTGGCTCACCGGCACATGGACCGTGACGCACTCTACGCTCTCCATGTGGCGCTCCGCGCGCAACGTGCGCATCACCTACGCGCCGCTCGCCGCCGCCCGACCCGCGGACGGCCGCGCGCGCATCGACGACCTGGTCGAGTACGAGCCGTCTGACAAGGTGGGCGTGCTCAAAACGGTCGCTGGCGTCGACACGCGCAACGACGGCGACGGCGGCTGGGACTGGCGCGGCAAGGGCTGGCTGTTCTTCGTGTCCAGCCACTGGGAGGTGCTGGGCTGGGGCGAGACGCCCGCCGGGGAGCGCTGGGCGGTGACGTGGTTTGCGCCGACCCTGTTTACAAAGGAGGGCGTCGACGTGTACTCGAGTCGCCGCGAGGGAGTCTCAGAGGCCGTGTACGGAGAGATAAGCAAGGCGCTGCGCGGGATGGAGGCGCAGCCGCTGGTGGACATGACGACAAACGACATGCGGCCCGTGGAGATTAAGCTACCGTGGACGGAGAAATAAGGTGGCGGCTATAAGACTGGAATTAATGTACAGCGTTGAAACATGTGTGATCATAATATAGTTTAATAGATAATCATATGGGGTATCATTTACGTCCTGTCTCATCATCCTGTCGGCCATGACTATCTGGGTCTCGTGAGTGTGATTGATGCCGCCGCCGTCTTTCATCACGACTCCGTTCTCTGCTCCGGTCGCGATCTCGGTGACGATGTCTCTCTCGTTCATCCTCTCCTCTTCTACGAGACCCCCCACCATGACCAGACCCTCCTCGCCTCTCATCTGACGTTGGGGACCGCGACCTATGCCTCCTTGAGCGGTGCTCCCGGCCCCCATGGCGCCCTCTCCGCTCACCCTCCCTCTTCAACTGCCGCAGCTCCCGCTCCCGCTCGTCTTGAAACTTTTTACGCTCCTGCTTTAGCTCGCGCACCTTGGCGGCGCCCTGCTTCATCATTGCCAGCGGATCGCTCGCCACGATGCGCTTCTCGTCGCGCTCTTTGCGCTGCGGGTCGTCGCGGCCCCAGACATTCTTCATCACCGCCATTGCCTGCTGCTCCTTGCGCCCGCCCGCCGAGTACCATGGCGCATCGAGCCCTGGCTGGCCGCCGGCGTTGGCAAAGCGCATTGTATACTGGTCCTCGTATTCACGCCTCTTGCGGCTCGCCTCTCGCTCCGCATCCTCATTCTTCTCGGTGTGAGCGTGGCTCTTGTTTTCCGTGCCAAACAGGTCAATGTGACCCCGGCGGTCAACAATGGGCGCTGAGCTCGTGGTGCGCTTCACTTCCGTGGCGGCCCGGCTCACAGTGAGTTCGCGCTCCTTGGCGATGCGCAGCTCAAAGTCGGTGTCGTCTTCGCCGTGGCGCTTCCGCGGCCGCCTGCCTGTGCCAAGACTGTGCGACGGCCTGCTCCCGCTCGCCGCCTCTGGCTCGAGCGCGGCAGCTTCTTCATCTTGTTCAATCGGGGGCGGTACTTCGCCACGTAGAATGGCTAGTCGTCGTGCCGCATCGACTTCCTGCATGCGCTGCTCCTCGGCCTCCTCGGCCGCTTTGGCTTTGGCCTCGTCGCGACGCACGCGCTCGATGTTGTCCTTGTTATATACGTTCCATGATTTCTTGCCCAGCAGATGACTTGAGATTTGGGTGAGCGGAATGCCTCTATCGAATAAGGGATTCTCGGCTGAAGGAACTTACAGAGGCATATTTGGTCCGGGTTTCTACCACATATGATAGTTGCGCAACCAGAATTTATGCGCAAGGCTGAAGATGCTCAAGGTAAGAATCTTGTGGCTGCCAGGCCTAAAACGAGGTTTGGTAATTAACAGGTTAGTGGGGAGCTGTCACTGGGTGGCGGAGGTCGTTACAGGCCTTCTCAGGCGTTGTGGGGTGCATACAGCGACTCAAGACTCAGGCAACGGCGACCGCTGTTACCGGCTGGACTCGCTTCGGCAAGGCTTCGACGAGCGTGATTCGAGGTAGACACTGGCTGTGAAATCCATTGAGGGAAAATATTATGTAAATGTAACAACGATGCAGATCGGATAAGAATAGGCGCAACGTGATACATGTCCGAATGATTGCTCGGTGTAATTCGCAAGTGGGGCTTCTAATCACAACCTCAACCAGCACCAGCTTTTGAGTTGCAAAAAAATTCGTTTTTGAAGAGAGCACCTCACCCATGACATTCACGCAGCCTTGCCGCCCCGGTCCGCAATGAGTGACTCGGAATACGATGGCCTTCTCAATATTGAAGTCTCCGACGCCGAGGACACGCCCGCTGAGAAGAAAGCCAAGCGCACCGGGCAGTCGGAGGAGGCATTTCAGGCAGTGCGCAAGACGTACGTGACCAAGGTTCAAAACGGCGATGTAAGTGCCATCGTATTTCAAGTCACAAACCGGGCAGTATCTTGTTTTTTTTTCTCTTTTTTTTTTCTTGGTTTTTTTTTTCAGAGCGGCCGTGACTGACGATCTTGTCAGATTTACAAACACATCAAGCTGCCCCTGCAGAGTGGCGCCAGCAACTTGGACATCCAAGAGGTGCTGCACGCCGTCGAGGAGCTCTACTTTTTCCGGCGCTACAACGAGGCCATTGATTTTGCTGCGCAGGTCCTGCAGGGCGAGTCGAGGGCGGCGCTGGACAGTGACTCACTGCAGTTGCTGGAAAAGTACGACGCAAAGTGCAAGGCCAAACAGGCGACGCTAGACGCCTGTACAGGCGATGATAGTGTCAACGCAAGCAAGGCCTGACTCACATGATTCAAAAGTGTAAACTCGCACGGGAAATGAACGCAGCGACACTCCCACCTGCTTTGTTCACAAGTATCCGTACTTGGGCAACAAGGACGAAATGGTTGAGGTTCAAGTAAAGCTGGAGGCTGGCCCCAGTCCCACCACGAGATTGACGCCGACAGCAAGGACGCCAAGCTAGCAAATGCCAAGCATGCTCAGACACGCATCGCCGTATGCAAGTAATGCTCAATACCCTCACGAGAGAAAAAGAGATGCCGGCTCAGAGTCATCTGATATTCAACTCTAGAGAAGAATGTCATTCAGAGTCAGTCTGCCATATCCATTCTTTCCTGATTGTTGCTGCGCTCCCACGTATCGCCCGCCTCTTCTTCTTCGTTTTGGATCCCTGCTTGCCTGTAAATGAAGAGGTGGCGCACGATAGACTTTTCACTATCCATCCATAGCTCATCTTTTGCAACAATCAATAATTTTTTGAGTTGGTTCGGTCTTGCCTGAGTGACTCTTGGGGACCTTATTTGTAGTGTTTGCTAGTTAGTGTATTGCAGGCAGTTGATTCACTGCCGGGCAACTACGCACCTAAAGTGCAATGGGAACAAGCAAATAAATTCGATCCCGGTTCTGAGTCGAAGAGAGGCTTGATCTAATGGCGTTCAACATTCAAATACCCGGTATTCAATGCATTCTAAGAAAAGACATGTCCCGTGTTAATCTCCACCCGTCTCTCGTGAGGGTGGCAGTCGTCTTATTACGTCAGTGGTGGGCGCGCGCAAGGAGCCGACAACCAACCCACACACACCCTCAGGCAAAGCGAGCAGCCATTCCAGTACACCAATCCCTTTGCCAGCCAAACCTTATTGACAAGTCTCCCTGCGCCCACAAGCTCCCGCCAAAGTTCTCCATCGAAAAGTGACTTGTATTAAAGCCCAGGTCCCCCTCCGCCAACTGCGCCTGCGCCCACGCTCTTGTCGCTCCCGCACCACTCTCTACGCGACAAACTCGTCCGTCGAGTCTCTCTGGCCATCAGGAGACGTCGCCTGGACTAGCTCTCGTTCCTTTGCGTTCGAGAAACTGCTGCCCGCGCCCGCGAGTCGCACCTGTCGCTTCGTTGCAGAGTAACGCGTGCGTCACAAGCAGGCACCCGTTGCAGAAACGAAGCCGTCGACACGCGCTGCCCGCTCAACAAATTTCAACTAATTTGGCAGGTGCCTTCAATGTAAGTCGAGACCGATCGGAATCAAATCTATTTTCGCACGTTTGAGGTTGTTTGCGTGTCGCGTGAGACAGGCATACCATTATCGGCGTCTTTTCTGCTTTTTGCTTCAAATACCAGCAAGCTTTACTTGGTACCGTTCGGAGCTTTATTTTTTGCTCTCTCCCATTTATCGTCGCTAGGAAAGCCTCTGTTTGCAGAGGACTCATAGTAATGGCTAACAGGCGAAATGAGCGCGGCAACAACGAAATCAATCACTTGAGAGAAAATCTAGGACCATATTATCAACAACCTTTACCGGGGACACGAAACGACATGTCACAACGAAACCGCAGCGGCCGCGGGTCAAGCCGTAACAACGGCGGCTCACACGGCGAAGAAGCACAGATATGGGACTCTTGCAAGAGCCAGTTGGCCGAAATTGTTAACGGCATCAATGGCGAGAATGACAGCCTGAAGGAACTCGTTGGCATGGACAAGCAGGTGGGCGCCATGGATCCCAACAAGATTCCAAATGAGTCTCTTAAGAAGATGGAGAATCTCTGTCGGTCTGGTGTGAAATACTCCGAGGCCAACATTGCAGCCCTCAAGAACGTGACAGAGCAGCTTAAGATCCTGCGCGCCGTAGTCGTCGCCAAGGAGCAGGCAGAGGCTGCAACGGCGGGACCGGGAAAGAGAGCTGCCAGAGACAGCGCGCCCAGCTCGTCCCTGTACGACTTTGATGCAGCAGGCGACTCACCCGTCCCCAGCCCCATTGGAGGCTCGAGAAAACACAGCGAGAGGAATAAGGACCGCGACCGCGAACGAGATCGAGATCGAGATAGCATACCACCCAAAGCAGAGAGTGTGGAGCCACCCGGTTCAGGAAACAAGTCTAAACTCATCTTTTCCAAGGGCGACGCCGTGGCCTTCAAGTCCAAGGCTGGCGCAACGGAGGGCATGGCAGACTGGATCATGGGCGAGGTTGCGCAAGTTATTGGTGACGGTAAGAACCGCCGGTACAAGGTTCTCGACATTGAGCCCGACGACCACAGCAAGCAAAAAGAGTATAGGACGAGCGCGAGCAACATGATTGCGATTACACCAGAGAGCCAGGCCAGCACGCTTGAGGATTGGAAGAAGGGCCAAGTTGTATTGGCCCTGTATCCTAACACAACGACGTTTTATAAGGCGGAGGTGCACAGCATGGATGGCGCTGGCAAGGTGAATCTCAAATTCGAAGGGGAAAATGACTCGACGACTCTGCAGCAGGTCGAACGACGCTTTGTGATTGAGTACCGGGCGTAGCTGCTAGCAAGACTGGGCGTGATTATGTGCAGCGGATGACTGGATGGGAACGGCTTGATGGAAATGTTTACGCGGCGTTGTGGAATCAGTACCCAGGTATATTCGGTCGTATGGGAGTAATGGATATTTTAATACAGTATTTTTCAACATGGAGACTAATCCCTGGCGTGATTGACTTGCACGAAAGGCGCACCAGATCGGCAAGAGACGGCACGGCAGCCAGAAGAACGATTCTCTGTAATCACAGCACAACGCCTATATCACCCAGTGTAGCCTACACGGCTGAACAGCCGAGCAAAGACCTAGTTGCTCGAAAGCCTTTTCATACGTCGTCGGCCACGCATCGTTGTAGATGCTGCGTAAGAGTAATCTCATATATACTAGATTACAATTCTGAAATTCTAGAGAAGAGATGTCCAACTGCCATCTTCGATTATTTTCAGCGTAGTCGAGTAAGGCGGTTTCGTTAGCATGCGCATTCAACTGTGCGGGATGTCGACTGGCAAGTGCCGCGTTCATGTAGCACTTTGCATCGTATTTTGTCCGACCGAAGAACATCATGTCTTTGGTGGCCTGCCCTTGACTCGGTACATGGATCATCAAGATATCCAGACAGCACGCGCGAAACAAAACAGGCGGCCATTGAGATCCGATTGTCAATACTACGAGAGACTAAAACGAATGAAATCATTGGACTGATTAGGGGATTTATATATGGTGTGTATCTTGCTTTCTGTTGCGGAGCGCCAATATTACCGGCAGAGTTCATTACGCTCTGCAGCTTATTGAGCAAGTAGATATTTCCACGGGTCTCTTCGAGACAGCGCACTAATCGAGTTCTCAAACCAATCTTGTTTCCTCGTCACGAATTTGGCATGCAATGAAGATATACATCTCTTCGACTTAAAAAAGATTGCGACTTTTTTTTCTGGATCAACTTGAAGACCTCACTGCCAAGCCGAAAGAGGCAATCGCGTTCATAATCAACCGCACAAAGATTGATCTCAGCCCTTTTACCAACCTGCGAGCTCGCATTCTAGCCGAGTTGTTGAGCCAAGGTAGTGCAAACTTGGCAACAGCTACACGACCGGCGGCAAACGACGGCAGGACGAAAACCTTGCGGAGAAGCTGCAAGCGGCAAAAGAAAAAAAAAAAAAGCTTGAGCATTAATTCAGCCGCGGGATGGAAGCTGACAGGCTGATTGGACGGGCGTACTAACGGGGAGGGGGAGCTTCTTGGCGATGTGTTTTTAATGGTGGCTTGATGGCGCATCGCTTTGCTGATATGTAAATCAGCGAGTTCCCTGCACCATGATTCAAAGTAGATAGTATTGAACCCGCGTGGGGTCTCAGCAAGATGCAGGTCTCCGCCGGACTACGGTCATCAGGCGTGCGAGGTTGCCGCATCTGCAAGCGACGCGCGCGCCCTGTTCTGTAACCTTGTCAGCCTAGAAATGCTTAGGTCAGCTTTTGCTCAGCGATTGAGCGGGCCGATCTAGCAAGGTTTCACTGGCATGCAGTTTTAGTGGCTTCAAGTGGCTTTTGGTGCCTGGCGGGCTGCTGTGCGGCGCTGTGGGCGCTGTGGGCCTTCCCGGTCTGACGTTGAGCCCCTGAGCACTTGGCAAGGCCAGCCATCGTGACGGCCAACAGATATGTATCACGCCGCTCTAGTCTTTGACGCCAATAAGTCTACACGACATTTTTTAATTACACGACTACACTTGTCAAGTCCAAGCGCCGTCTCACCATTTTTTCCCTTGCTAAGAAATTTAACTCTTCTCACGCCGTTGCTGTCGCTGCTTGTCCCACCCTCTTCACGTCCCTTTACTGGTCCCTCCTCCCCTCCTCCCTCTTTTTATCAATCCAGCCCACCTGACCATCGTGTCCCCTCCCCTCAGGCCCCGGATCTAATTTCGTCATTTCCTTTGCCCATCTCCCGGCCGTTTCAATTTTATTCTTGCATAGTTTTCCGTGCTCGCCAGTCTACTTGGTAGTCCACACACTCGCCATTTTTTTTTCGGTGCGTACATCCATCGCCTGCTGCTGCCGCTGTCATCGCTGCCCCTGATATCTCTCTACATTGCGCCACGACGCCAGTCACACACACACACGCCCATCTCGCTAGCCAGCCCCCATTTCCACCGGACTGTCTCGTTTCATTTACTCAATTACCCCTCGCTGCTTATTGCCTGCTTCTGTCCTTGGGCTTGCATTTGATCGCTTCATCGCTCTCGTTCTTTCGTTCCCATTGAAGACTGTCGCATCGAACCAAAAGTCTCGTGTGTCACGGCCATTGTTTCTCTCCACTCCATAGCTAGCTACCCCTGGCGGCTCTGCACAGACGCATCGCGATTTTTACTTTCATCGCGTCGTTACTAACGCCAGCAATTTGCGCACGACCAAGCAGAGACACGTATCGCGACGAACCGAACGGATACCGATTTCCATAAAACGTCGCCTATTCCCCCCGTCGACCGTTGCAAAGCCGCGCTTCGCCTTTGCGCACCAATCCGCAGTCATGGGTGGCCAAATCTCCAAGGTTATGGGCAAGATCTTTGGATCCAAAGAAATGCGCCTGCTCATGCTCGGTCTCGACGCCGCCGGCAAGACCACCATTCTCTACAAGCTCAAGCTGGGTCAGGATGTCACCACCATTCCCACTGTTGGCTTCAACGTCGAGACCGTCACCTACAAAAATGTCAAGTTCAATGTCTGGGACGTTGGCGGCCAGGACAAGATTCGTCCCCTTTGGCGACATTATTTTAGCGGTACGTGCCGCCTATTGCCTTGACGGCCCTTCTTTTGCGGTTCGGATTTGCGGCTGCTTCTGCCATGTAAATTGGCGCCGTTTCGCGTCCGCCGCCCGCTCCGGCGTCTCACTAACTCTCTTGTCAATGCAGGCACCCAAGGTCTCATCTTCGTCATCGACTCGTCCGATCGTGCCCGTATAGAGGAGGCCCGCCAGGAGCTTCACCGTATTATCAACGACCGCGAGATGAAAGACAGCCTGCTCCTCGTCTTTGCCAACAAGCAGGATCTGAAAGAAGGCAAGTAACTCGCACGGATGCAAGCCCTGGCCTTGGCTGTAATCCAATGCTGACCAGTCTCACTACAGCTATGAAGCCCCAGGAAGTTACCGAGGCTCTCCAGCTCTCTAAGCTCAAGGACAAGGTCTGGTACGTTGTTCCAAGCTGCGCCACCACTGGTGAGGGTCTGCTCGAGGGCCTTGCCTGGCTCTCCAACAACGTCAAGGCCCCTCCTGCCCCAGTCAAGAAATAGGCGTCGAACGACTTGAAACACTACGACCTTTCTCCCTTTCTCCCTTTTGTGTTGCAATATTCTCGCAAATCTCACGAGCTATACACCGACAGGCACGCAACGCCGCGGATGACATAGGAGCCGAATTCTGGCCCCTAAAAAACGGCCACGCCAGCAGAGCAACGTCACGAGGCTATCTCGCAGCCAAAGGGAGATGTAAAGAGAATATAAGAGGCACTGTTTGCTTCGCAACACGCAGCCCCGCATGCTCAGGTGGCTATGCAGGGGAAAAGAAATATTCGCGCGACACAGAGATTGGAAAGGAAGAGCGATTGGGGGGAATGCGAAATTCAAACTACTATTATACCATGTACACCAACCGCACATCAATGTTTTCTCATCACCAACCCGCACAAGACAAATACCAGTGTAATACAAAACTTAATTCAGAGAGTCGGAGGGGGGACGTGGGAAGGCAACGACAGTATCTGCGGCGGGCCGACAGTCGTGCCAGGCTTTAATATCGGGCTCATATATCTTGTACACTTGTTCTATATCAATTCATCAGGTTCATCATTGTGACAATACTACAGGAGGGGCTGACTCAAAGCACGACCTTGAGAGACCAGGACAGGGTGGATTCGTTCATGGCTTCTAGACATTCTCCTTACAAGTGCTATACTAGTCGACGGATGCCCATCTGTATCATATACTTGTACATGCATGAGGTCCTTCTAAACTAAGCTTTGAGACTTCCTACTCGCCCCCAATAATCCCATTATGCAAGTACGGCAACGCTCCCCAATGTAATCATGCCAAAGGCTCTAAAACGAAGCCCAAACGCCTCTTTCCATGACCTGCTCAAAACGCCTGATCAAATCATCCCTTGTCCAGCAATCCTATCGTCACATACCCCAATACAATTCGTCTTATGATTATACTACTCCCGGACTCTTTTCGACGGGCGCAGCAGCGAGTCGTCAGCGAGCCCGCTGCGCTTGGTGCCCGGCAGGCTGCTCGTGCGTATGTCGTTGTCGTCTTGACTCACGCGACGGTGAGGATAGTCGACTTTGAGGCCCTCAAACGCGTTGGCCGTGACCTTATCGCCTGTGCTAAAGAAGGGTAGCTGGAGGGCCTGCGCGGCGGTGAGGCGGCGGACAGGATCGTACTCGAGGAGACCCGAGAGCAGCCGGTATCCCTCCTGGCCGAGGGAGCTGAGCGACGTCGACGTGCCCGATGACGTGTTTGTGCTGCTGGGCGCGTTGGATATGGTGTTGTGGTACCACTTTTCGAGGTTGGATGCCAGCGGCGCGCCGTGCGAGTGGCGCCCGTGGTGGGCAGCCATGCTGGCCTGCAGCGCGTTAAGCTGGCCGAACTCGGGCATCGTGGGCAGGAGCGGCCACTTGTCCTTGGTTGGCGCGCCCATGATTTCCATAATCTTCATCATCTGGTTGCGTTGAAACGGCACCGTCTTCTTGCTGTCCATCTTGGCTTCTTCCCCCTTGAATATGGGCCGGAGAGACAGCAGCTCGGCAAAAATGCAGCCAATAGCCCACATGTCGATGGCGGGCGTGTAATGGTACGAGCCCAAAATCAGCTCCGGTGCGCGATACCAGATAGTCACGACGACCTTGTCTCCGCTAAAGAGGGAATGTAGCGGCTTATCGAATCGGCGGGCTAGGCCCAAGTCTCCAATCTTGACGCCGCCGGAAGAGGTCACCATAATATTGGCAGGCTTCAAGTCGCGATGTAGTACCCAGTTGGTGTGTAGATAATGACATCCGTTGAGCAGCTGAAACATGATGCTCTTAACTGTGGCGGGTGGTATCGGGTGGCGTGGCTGTTGTGTATGGTGATGAATAATCTGAAGCAAGTCATGCTCGGCGTAGTCAAATACCATGAATATGCATTTATCTTCAAGAATGATTTCAATAAGGCGGATGACGTTGGCGTGGTTCAGCTCGCTGCAGAGGCTCATTTCTCGAATGGCGCTCTGGGAGATGCCCGTATAACTGATTTGTTCGCCTTCCTTGTCTGGCTTGAACTTTTTGATGGCAACCTCGTGACCCGTTGGCACCGTTGCGCCATTAGTGCTCGTGACGATGCTATTTCGATTTACGGCCTTGTACACACGTCCGTAGGTTCCACTGCTGATGAATCCAACGATGCGATATCGCTCCGTGACACGGGCCTTGGGTTGGTATCCCCCCGAACGTCCGACACCTTCTGGAATCCGTCTGTGAGCATAGTTCTGGTTTCGATGTGTGGATGTGGGTGCTAGAAAAGATGATCCCCCGGAACGTGAGGATGGGGCGAACGACATGTGCGCAGCAGCAGCGGAAGAATTCCACTGGGCACCGCTACGCTGCTGCAGCTGAGGATACTGGGGCTGGGGTTGCTGCTGGCGAGATCCGTGCCCGGCAGTGGGCCGTGAGCCCAACGGCATGACAAGTTTCTGAGGAGCTTCCTGGCCCTGATGTGGTTGTGTGCCAGATCGGTGTATTGGTGTTGACGGACAGTCGGATATTTGGCTTGCCTCTGACGTGGCGGCGTGACAAGATGGCAGGAGCTCCGGACACCGACACTCAGCAGCACATTCGAATGAAGAGGGTAATATGATGAACGAGATGTTGAATGAATGCAGTAGACTTCAGCTGGGTATTGTGAGTGCCCGAGGAGAGGGGCATGAGAACAAAAGCCACGAGGCAGCTGTTAGCTCCGCTAACGGGGACAAACTATTATCCTACTTTGCGAGCAGCATTGACACTTGTCGATGTAATCGAGAGAAGCAGTTTCCTGACTCAGCTTTTTTTTTTCTTTTCCCGACAAATAGGATAAACAGGGATTTGCGGAATCAGAAGTGTATCTAAATTCCGGACACAGTGGCTAGGATGCAGCTTCCGAGCGGGCTGCCGCGGGGCAAAGATAGGCTAACGAAAAAAGAACACCAGACGCAAAAAGAAATAGAGTTGAAATACGTACCATCAAAAGCTGCCTGCACGCCACGCTTAAGTGACTGATGCGTTCGTGCGCTATTATTACCAACGCCAGCGCTGCCCGAACCGGGCCCCGAGGGCGGATTTGTTAGGCTCATGGCTCGTTGGGAGAATCCCCCCCTCGAGGAAGGTGGGTTGGACACAAGAGACTGCGCCCTCTCCCGAAGAAGCCGCGTTCGGCCAAGATCTCGAAGATCCCCGGTCTAAGCAGAGAGGTAGAACGAGGAAGAGAGCGCAAAGCGCCTGCCGGTTGAGCTAGGAGAAGGGGAAGTGAAGGTAGTGGGTTGATTTCGGCCCCAAATGACCGACGCACCTCCACAATGACACGGGCGGCGTCGCTAGCAGGAACCCCAGCGCCCGTGATCAAGAGTTGTCTTTGCTGAATTTCGTTGCCAAACCCACTGCAGTAGAATAGGGGAGCCGCGACTCCGGGCCTGTGAAGAGATTGCTGTGGAGTCTCGGCCTCGCGATGGACGGACGACGGCGCATTAGACGTTGATGGCGTGGTGACACTCACGGCTCGCGCGCGGGCGGCCGACGTGCAGTGAACGGCGAACCTGCGGCGATTGACTGGGCAAGGCGCGGGTTGTAGTATGTGAATGCAACGTAATCCTGAGCAGCTGCTTGCATGCGAGATGTTATTCGTGAATCAGTCGTCATGTAACTCAATGCTTGTCAACGGAACGCTTCATCCTTGTCCTACGTCGTTGGCTCCGAGGCATCCCAGTAAACGATGACTAAGCTCACCAAGTCAATGACCCTACCACCGCCCTCACCTGAACCTTGAAGTCGAGTTTTGAAAGAGCGTCTAAATTCATGCTGAATTTTTTTTCTCGCCTAATTGAAAATCATGTTATTTGCGGCTTCCGTTAGTGTACCGCTACAGTTAAACTTTCTCGCGCGGCCGTTGGCCGACATCCTCCATCTACACGCCTTGCCGCCTTATCGTGGGCCAAGCTTCTCCAACACACGAGGGCCTTGTTCATCCCACTCCGCCTTTGTTACCCACATGCTCTCCTTATCGGCCATGATGTTGGCCAGGACTGCACCACCCAGGAAGACCATGTGCCTTCTCCTGGGAGGGTCTTCTATGCGCACCTTGAACTTGCTCAGGCGCTCCGGGTTGCCCTGCAGTGCGCGCGTGAGCCACAGCTGCTTCAGCTCCTTTTCCAGACGTGACGGCAGTCCTGGGTACATGCTGCTACCTCCAGATAAAACGATAGCTTTGAAAAGAGATGCACGGATATCCACATCGGCAGCCTGGATAGTATTGAACAGGAATTCACCCAGGCCAGGCGACTCGTTGTCGACCAAGTGAGGCTGGAACAAGCATTCAGGGGCCTCGAATCGCTCACTTCCTACGCGGATGACGCGGCCGTCAGGAAGTGTATAATTTTCCACCAAAACCGTCGTATCTTCACTGAGAGCCTTGTCTAGCTCGAGGTCGTATGATACATAGCAAAGCTTCTCCTTGATCTGGCGCACAGTCTCGAAATCGGCGGTTCGGTTCAGGGCGTAGCCACGACGGAGCAGTAGCTTGATGAGGTTGCGGGTGACGTCTCGTCCAGCAACATCGAGTCGTTTTGTGAGGTGGTTAAGGACAACGGATTCGTAGACGGGGACAATGTGGGTGACACCATCGCCGGAGTCGACAACGACACCAGAACTCAGACCTATGAGATATCGTCAGTGAGGGCGCTTATGTGTTGCGCTTGGTAAAAGACCTACCTTGGGCGTAGAGGGCCAGAACTGCCTGAATAGCGACGTAAACGCCGCCGAATCCATATCTGTCAAACATGACCTCGCACATTTGCTCGCGGTTCTTGAGCGGGTTCATCGGAGGCTCTGTGAGAAGAATCTTTTGGCCTCTAGGGTCGACCTGAAGCTTCTCGTAAAAAGTATAATCCCACAGGTGCTGCATGTCATCCCACTTCTTGACGATGCCATTCTCCATGGGGTAGCTTATTTGCAGCATGGTACGGGCCGCGGCGGCCTCGTCACCGCACATGATGTCCTTGATCACAATGTCATTGTCCGTCTTTTCCTCTGAACGCAGAATCGGCCGGCCGACGATGGAGGGAAACTGATGCTCGGGAAAGTTTTGCGCGGCATAGCCGACCTTGAGGAAGCCGGTACCGCCGTCGAGGACTAGAAAAAGGAGGGGGTTGAGTACGTCAGCGACCACGAACGAGGCTGGGGTAGGAAGCCATTCGGACTGCTGGGCGGGGATCGCCAGAGCAAAACGCAGACATACCGATGGGCGGGGGATTGGCCATCTTTGCGACGGCTCAGATGTAATGCTAGGGTAGGAGCAAGGTGCTGCACGAGGTGACGCGGTGTTGAGATGCGGCAGCCTTGACAGCTTCGAGTTGGCACCTCATGGTGGGGTCGAACCAACGTCAGAGGTGGCTGAATGCCAAATGCGTCACGTGCAACCCCGCGGGCCAAAACTACAGCGCCGGCCCGCGCCGGGCTGCTCCGGTGCTGTTAGTGGTATTGTGATTTGACCTTTGCATAAGAGTGTTAGCTAGATCCGATTTATCAACTGTTCTGCTAAAACAGCCTAGACTGAATTGCAGGTTTCTTTTTTTTTTTTTTCAACTTTATTCCATTAAAGAAAATTCGAAATGGGGAGCCCTCTGAAGTTCAGGGTCCTCATTCTCAACCCCAACAGCTCCGAAGCGATGACGGAGGGGATGAAGACGGCTGTCTCCAAAATGGCACTTTGCGAGGTATTTACAAATACCCCCTGTCAGTCATGAACAGTTTCATATATATTAATTGGAAATTCTGAGATTTATAGAATTTAGACATTTTCACATACACCGCTCCCAACTTTGCTCCTGATAGCATCAACGACGATGAGGGGATACAAGCCAGCACCGAAGCCGTCATGTCAGACATTCTGTCCGGTAATCTCAACCCAAACAGCTACGATGCCATTCTTGTCGCATGCTTTAGCGTCCACACCCTCGTGTCGAAGCTCTCTTCGATGACTAGAGCCGCCGTGACCGGTATTTTTGAGGCTAGCATACTTACGTCGCTCTCCATCATTGCACCACCAGGCGGGAGCGAGTCGTGGGGCATTGTCACTACAGGGGCCTTTTGGGAGAAACATCTCGGTGACGGGGTAAAAGCATTCTTGGGGCAGGCTGCCGCACAGACAAATGATCGGTTTGCGGGGGCCTTCTCCAGCGGACTGACAGCAGGCGACTTTCACACTGTGTCGCCTGCACAGGTTCATTCCAAATTGAAGGACGCCACTGTTCGTCTACTGAAATCTTCTGAAGTTGGTTGTGTTGTCATGGGATGTGGCGGAATGGCTGGGCTAGAGAGCATCATTCGGGACACTGCTATCGAGGTATACGGACAGGAACGAGGCCAGTCCGTCTATATTGTTGACGGTCTTCGAGCTGGTCTCTTGCAGCTCTACCAGATCATGCTCAGTAGACGCGAGTTTGCGTGAGCAAAAAGTGGTCAATTTATGATAGCGCTATAGTATAAAATTAATTGCATAGTAGGTCTAGTCCAGGTCTAGTCCAGGCGACGAGTCCGGCCCCAGACTTCATCAACATCCTTCTTACCCTTTGTCTCGGGGACTCTACAAGCGATGAAGAGGGCAGATGCGGCAGCTACCGCAGCGAAAAGAAAGTAAACCCAGCCTCCATGGCCGCCAAAGGCCGTGTTGAGAGCAGTATTGAGGATGGGGAAAAACTGGGCAACAATAAATGTCGAAACGTAGGCTCCAGCGAGAGCCCAGCTCTGGGCGGCGCCGACTGCCTCTTGGCCAACCAACTCGGAAGCGAGGATAAAGGGCACAGGACCCAGTCCAACGGCGAAGAAGGCGACGAAGAAGACGACGGCAAAGGCGGACAAGATCTGGAAGCCAGTGACAATCGACAGGGCGAGAGCAAAGGAGCTGCATCCTTGACCAACCACAGAGATCAGGAGACAAGTCTTGCGTCCAATGCGGTCTGGCAATGGCGAGCAGCTGATGGTCATCGCCAGGTTTACGACAGACACCAGGATGGTGAGAAGAACCGACGAGATGGGTAAAAGATCCTGTAGAAGCGAAACAGAGTACATAATGATCGAGTTAATGCCACAAGCTTGTTGCACGCAATTGACTCCGACCACAGCGATAATGGCTGGCCGGTACAAGGGGTCTTTGACTACTTGGAAGAACCCCAGATGTTTCGGCGGATTGGTCTCCCCAGCGGCAGGAACTATACCGTCCTCCGACTGCGAGAGCAAACCTTGCGCTTCTCCAGCGGGACCATCAGCTCCCCACGTGTCAGTCTCGTGCTCAATGTCGACATTGTGGCCGCGAATCTTTTGCAAGATTCGCTTAGCGCGCGAGACATCACCGTGAGCGGCAACCCAGGCTGGGCTCTCGGGAACAGCCAGCAGGCCAACTGCTTGAGCCACAGCTATGCAGACGGCAGCCCCAAGAATGACCCTCCATGCACCACCGTGGCTTAAAAAGTACCCCAATACCTGCGCTGTCAGGATACCAATATTGATCGAGACTTGTGTCATGACGCCAAAGAGGCCCCTCTGGTCAGGAGGTGCAATCTCACTGATGTACAGAGGAACGATGACGGTCGCACCGCCGGCGCCGATGCCGGCCAGGAAGCGACCCAGTGAAAAAAAGGCCACGCTTCCAGACAGAGTTTCGACAATCGAGCCTAGAGCAAACAGCAGAGCGGTCAGACGCATGGCAGGCAGGCGGCCGCGCCTGGAAGCGAAATCACCGGAGCTGAGGGCGCCGATGAGCCCACCGACGGTGAAGACCGACGACACAAAGGCAAAGGCAGCCTCGTTCATGGGGATGCACTCTGGGACCCAGCTGGTGGTGTCATCGTTGCGACCATTGGCGACAAGACGTGCTGCCAGCCTCACGAGGGAGGAAATTGATTTTTTCTTGCAGGTAATGACATCCTGGGGCGCGTTGAGCTCGGCCTGATGCCACGTGTTAGCAGCCGTCCGTCTCGTGGACCCGGGTCGACTGGTCGGTAGGACAAGCTCACCAAATGGAAGCCAAACTGCAGCGGGCCGAATGTCGCGATGACTAGGAGCGAAATGAGATGAAACGTTATGTCTCGGAGGCCTCGCCCGGTGCCTTCGCCAGACATGATTGCGGCACCGAGAATTTTGATGATGGTGTTTGAATATTTCGGTTGTTGAGGAAGTGCAAACAGGCGACATATGAAGCTGTGCAAGGAAGGACCTGTCAGTGGCGCGGGGGCAGGACCGCCCCGTGACCATGGACACCCTTGAATTGCTATGGGAAGAATCGCAATTTTAGCTACACATGCCGAGGGAGCAAGCACTATTATCTCTTGGTTCGATTATTTCTCTTGGATTTTGGCTTTTAATATGCCCAAAAGTTTCAAAGCATTAGCGCCCTCTCTACTTTGACTGCTCAAGGTCTTGCAGAATCTTGCGCCCACGAATACAGTCTGCCTCATGAAAAGGCTCCCTGGAGCGCTCTGCAATGCCCTCGTTGATCCACTGTTGCACAGCAGGATGCTCAAACAAACGATCAATGTACTGTCCAGCCTTGCCAGGAATCGACAGGCCAAAGGTCTTGATGCGCGACGCAATTGGTGCGTAAAAGGCATCGGCCACTGAAAACGTAGGCCCAGCGATCCACGGCCCGCCAAACTTGTCCAGGCCCTCGCTGAACAGCGCCGCCATGCGGTCCAGCTCCTTTTGCAGGTCCTCGCCCACTGGACCAAACTCGATGCGCAGGGCGACGTTCATGGAGCACTGGTCACGGATCGCGGGGAAGCCCGAGTGCATCTCGGCGGCGGCGCTGCGGGCAAAGGCTCGGGCAGCGCGGTCGCTTGGCCACACGGCGGGGTGGCTCTCGGCGACGTACTCGCAAATGGCCAGCGAGTCCCAGACGACCGTCGTGGACGTGCCGTCGTGCAGGCAGGGCACCTTGGCTGTCGGCGAGAATGCGACAAACTCTGGCTGGCGCTGGGTGGGCTTAAAGATTTGCAGCTTCTCCTCAAACGGTATTCCCGCAGCCTTGAAGAGCACCCATGGGCGCATGGACCAACTGGAGTAACGCTTGTTGCCAATGTAGAGTGAGTACGACATGTTGGTAATTTCTTTTTGAGTAATGATTGTAAGTGGGAATTTGATGAAAATGCTTCACCTCTAAAGATCTGATCAAGCAGCACAGAACGAAATCTGATGCCACTATATAGTTCTGTTCAACGCCAAAAGAAGTGGATTGGCTCGTACTAATTTCGCTTTCCAGCCGCACGCCCTTCGACTCACTACATGGACTAGGTGGTGAAGATTTCTTTTACGACAATGAATTTCTAAGCAGCAAGGTCCACTCGTGACACTGGCGCACCAACTCATTTTCAGCTCAACACTAAGACTTGGTGTCTCGGAACTCGCGATGTTGAGCTCAAATGTGCCCATATCGTGACCATCAGACGCTGTGGGACGCGCCAGCAGTGAAACAGGGCAAGTACTACAAGACGACAATGCCTTCACTGCCTACCGATCAAACCACAGCCATTTATGCATCCAATCCAGCTCACAGGCTTACCGTTCTAGTGCAGTCTTGCGACTTGTGGGAGCCAAGAGCGGTACAGTACCAGCCCCTTCCATGGCGTTCGAGACGCCGTGTACTTTGAGGCGGATCAAGTTGCACGACGAAGAAAAACGTTTGAAAGCACCTTGCTACCTAAAAGAAGAGTGCAACATCAGCTGGCTTGCTTGCCACTTATAAAATGGCGCTGAGGAGCGGCTGAATGTAGACACACTGCTTGTTTTGGGGTCTTCTATTTTCAGGACTATATCACATTATCGCACTTCAGAGGAACCCTTGTCAAATCAAGAAGAAAAGTATATTCTACCAGTAGGTCAAAATCCCTTCTAACTCTCCTCCAGGATCCAAGCGTTCCTGCAAGCACACTTCCGCTGCTGCCCAAGACCGTTCCTAAATGTCATGTTAATGGGTCCCAAAAGTATCACCGTGACCGATACCGACAGCACAATGGATCACGCTCCCGGCTCCAAGGCGTTCAACGGCATCGACGAATATGTCTGGAACCACACCTTCGTGATTACGACCGAGAGACTCGTCATCGGGAGAGGTGTCTTGATCATGGTATTCAATCCATTGTCCATAGTAAAGTGGTCAGGAAAGGATACCAGTGAGGGTAACTCTCCGGGCCAAGACGGCCAGCCACTTTCTCCAGGAGACAGCGTCGTGGTATATGACGCGACTGTGCGGTTCCATTAGGCCAGTCAGTTGCTGACTGTCCTGTGGAAACCTGACCTTCCTCTTTCAAGGAACGATTTCGAAATACATGTACAAAGAATCGGTAGAAAACGGAGGTTCGAAATGATTTGCAGTGGGAATTTTGCCGAAAGGATGCACAAATGGCAGACAACTTGCTGCTCGGAAGCCCCCTTATATATACCCGAGGAAAATTCCCTACAAGCAACAACAAACATGGTCTATGCGTAGACAACAACGGGGTCCAGCAGAAAATACCACCTGCTGACGCGGTGGAAGGCGTCTGAGACGCAGACGGACTACTCGTTGATGACGTAGCCTAGTGTGACGACTTGCCATGAATCCGCTACTCACTTGTTGCATGCTGACGTCTCGGGAGCTCGTATGCGCGCCGTATTGATCGGCTGCATGAACTTTTGGTGTTTCACTCGATGGCGCACCGATGTCTCTGGCCTCTCGCCATCAAGGCCATCGCCGAATTTGCCATCTTTGGGAACAGAGTGCTGTTGGAGGGTCAAGTCCAGAGCACAGAGATCAGACGAAAGTTGGTCCCGGGTTCGCCATTTACAATGTCCCCCACAGTGAGACACTGGAACTCGTGATATCTCAACTTGTCCATCGATATCGCATTGACCTTGGCAACACGATGCCAGTTGCAGATGAACTCTCCCCGCCTGCATTTTGGGACTTGACAGCACGAGTCCCAATGGCCTTCTTCGAGCGCCATGATACTCTCGACGAGGAGAGGCCCAGTTGGAGGCTCGCTAGATAGGGATTTTGGGATTTCTGATCGGAGCAACGCAGCTGCGGCATGTCGGATGTCCTGCTTGCGACAAAATCGGACGATGAACTGGAGCGAGATCCGCAGGGAAGGTCCGAACCTTGCCGGCGCGTCTGCATTATAGCTTGTCCCTGCAGTCAGTGCCTCCTCAATGACGCACCAAGCCGAGTTGAACTCTCTGTCGAATGGATCCCAACGTGTCTCGTCCCCCACATGCTCGAACGGCTCCAACCGCATCTCAAAGCAGATACGTGTGAGAATGCGCCGAACGCTGAGTGCCGCAGCCCCCAGAGGGTGAATATTCTTCATCGAATATATCAAAGACAGATATCGATCCTCCCATAGCAGAAATCTAGATTGCAGCGAAGCGCGTTTCATATGTGCTACCGCTACATCAACGGACGTTGTGCTAGACTGAGCAAGCAGCTCGTCCAAAATGGCATGCAAGCTGATCCAAACCATTTCGAGCTCTATGGAGGCCTTGAGGATAGACTTCAGTGGCCGCTCCTGTAGGTATGCCAGGGCTTCCTGCCAGTCGTCGCTGGGCGTATCAGCAGTCACAAGCAGAGATTCCTCCCGGATCCTGACGTAGCTGATGGAATTAAATAGCAAATGCATTGCTTCATCCGAGGTGTCAACGCCCTCCCAGAACCTCCAATCGCGAATTAATCGAACAGTTTTCTTGTGCAGGGCCATGAAGTTTTCAAGGTTGCCTGGATGCCCAGAATAGGCACAGAGAAAAAAATTGACCACTAGAATGATGGTCTTGTCCTGCCTGGACAATGTCCTTTGTGCTTTTACTAATTGTAAAACTTGCTGTACGGCTGCCAAGTGCTGAGTGACGGCCAGCTTGCCCAATTTTGAGCAGTCGACGGCTGCTGCGTCTCCATGGGCCTCGATTTTCGCCCACATCAACGCCGAGAGCGCATTCGTTGCGTGCCAGATGGCCGGCACGGTAAGCGTGAATCGAGGGATATAATAGCGCCAGTAGTCGCAGTTGAATTCAGCTACGGCAGATGGGATTAAATGATGCAGAAAGTAGCGATTGAGCCGCAACCCCTCGAGGCACGAATCCACGGGCGCAGAGCTCAGCTGCAAAGACGACGCGGCGGGGGCTACCGAATCCAGGTAATAGCCGCTGCATGTTCGGTTGCCTTTGCGGCAGCGTATGCAGAAAGGCCTGGTCTCGTCGCATTTGACGTGGCGCGATCTGTTGCCATGATCATTTAGCAAAACGCTAAACGGGCCATGACTGGGGAGAGAGGGCCCTTTCTTTTTCTTTTTTTTTTTTTTTTTTTTTTTTTTGAGCTCGGGGGGGGACTTTTTTCTTACCGGCAGGTCCAGCATCCGGTTCTCACTCTAGGGGCCCATTGTCTCTTTCGAATGGTTAGTCGTTGTTGTAGCGAGGCTGCGGCTTCGGGATCTGTTGATTGAGGTGGAGAGTCCATGGTTCGCGGGACGCACGCGCCACGACAATTTTATTTAGGTGAAACGGCCGCCACGCCAAGGCCGCATAGGCTATCGGCTAGTAGATGTCAAAGATGTCAAATCAGCTGTGAGGTAACGAGTGCCGTGTACGGATATGGAATCCGCAGCGTCTAGAGAGCCAAGTTGTTCAAATGATAATAATGAGTGGGAACTTGAATGTCTCATGAGATTGCAGAGGTGTTCGTTCATCCTACTACCCCACCCACTCACTGGTCACAGTTGGAAGGCAGCCTTCAGCTGCCAAAATTGTGCCAGCCTTGTCTGACATGTCCAAAAAAGACTGATGTTCATCACATCAAAGATGGGACCAAAACAGTGAGGTTCTTTTGCTTCTGGTTGCCCTTGGTCTTGTGTTACACAACTCAGCCACTATGCGTGGCAAACGGCCCTAACAACTCTGCAAAAAGCTTGTCTTAAGCAGTGTCGTAGAGACTTGTACAGAGAAGGCGTTTAAGAGTTTTTATTCCAATGACAGAAGTCAAAAGAAAGGAAGAACACACAAAGGACCAGAATGCAAAAATATGCACCAAAGCAATGACTACCAGGGGACAGAAATTCCAAGATGCCAAGTCTCGGGGTCGTAACTCACCTGAGGGTACCTCAGT
>JARJPL010000393.1:0-83494 GCA_030782805.1 Aschersonia sp. MBC 622 | reverse complement strand
CGCCGGCGCCGGCGCCGCGGTGCGTGACACCTTGCGGCCCGGGAGCACGGCGGCGTCGCCACGCCGCGCGGCCGCGAGCACGTCATCGCACGCCTGTCGGATAAAGTCGTGGCCGTCGGCGTTGAACGGCCGCACAAACTCGCCTACCTTGTTGCGCTGGATAATGTCGGTCAGGTAGCGGTAGCTCGCAGGATTCTTGTCGTTGGCCCAGACAAAGACGCCCTTTTTGCCGGCGGGCACGGCAAAGGGGCCGATGCCGGCCATGACGTCGACGACGACCTCGCCGGGCTGAAAGAGCGCGGCAACGCGCTGGTGCTCCGTGCTGAGCTTGCTGTTCCAGTACACCTTGGCGTAGTCGAATTTGAAGTGGCAGCCGGCCTCGCTGACCTCGACCTCGAGGTCGTCAGGGCCGGCGAGCACCTCGTACGCAAAGGTGCGGAACTCGCTCTCGGTGCCGACATTGTCAACCTTGTTGATGACAGTTTTGATACCGGGGTTCTTGTCTATAATGACTTGGGCAATGATGTGCTTGTACGGTAGGTACTGGTCACGAAGGTTGAGGTGAGCTGTCCTGTTAGCCTGGTGTCCTGGCAGACTGGTGGAGGAGCTTGACCTACCAACATGCCCGGCTGTGTTGAAGCCAGAGGGTATTTCATTTTGTAGCTCTTCGGGGAGTATGCTTCTCATCACGTCAACTGCATAGGTCAGCAGTGTCCATGAAGTAGTCTCCAAGCGTCTCACCGTAGCTCCATAAGGTATAGTTGATGTCAATGTCATATGGAATAACCTTGAGATCACCTATTCTCGAGGCCTCTTGAAGCTCTCGACTCCAAGTCAAAGGTTCTACGCAACAGTCAGCCAACTTGTCTTGTCCGTGACCAATGCACACTCCTACCCTGAGGCTTTATATGACTCTTCAGCACAAGACATTTATTGCCTTTGGCGGCCAGCGCCGGGTCCGGATCCGGAGCCACCTGCTGGAAGCCTTGCAGAACAAACAGCTCCTTTGTGAGCTCCAGCTCCTTTCTATATTTTGACAACAGCTTGTTCTCCCGCACAGACGCAGCCGCCGAAGGTATTGTCCGCGCAAAGAGCGCCCTGTCTAGGGTTTTGGCAGCCCTGGCCGCGGCCGGAGCGCGAAACAGGTTCATGTCTGCGGCTGGCGAAGCGTCCTGAGAAGTATTAGATTCTCCTATTCATATGGTTTCTCTGGCAAGCGGCATGCGCTTGATGTCTGCTCTGCTCACCTCCATGTCTGGCAATGCTTGCAGGGATAAATCAGGGTCTTGAAATTTTGGTGGCAGGCCGCAAGCTATTGCCTCAGGCCCCACCTAATTTTGCCGTCTACAGTCATCGTGAGCCGGATGGCGATGTGGACGAAATAAACTATATTAAACGAAAATCCTTTATCTACGAGAGCGCAGCGCAACTCAAATGAACACGGCTATGAATTTTTGTGTCCAGGATGCAATGCGTGGTAAAATTCCTCCCTACCATCTATCCCTCTATATACACTACCTAACTACTCGCAGTGCCCCCACATGCGAGGCTGTCACTTACATCACCACTTTCTGTCAACGCGAATCCCGAACATGTCCAGAAAACGCACTTTGGATGCATTTTTCGCGACACCTGTAAAGAAACCACGTGTGTCAGATGCGGAGCCGGTATGTCAGGGTCCAATTTGGATGCGGTCGTCGCTTACTCCAGCAGGCGTCAGCTTCAAAGCACAGCGCGTATCCGTTTGACATTGCCAACCTTCCAACTGTTCTCGCCGAGGAGCTGTCGCCGCCATGCTTGCCTGCAAAACCAGGGCAAATTATAAACGACAAGAAAGAGCTTGACCTTCTTTACTTTGACCCGTTTGTGCCCAAACCGCAGGCTCGTCAGCTCTTTGAGTTTCTCAGGGCCGAACTGCCATTTTATAGGGTCCAGTATACAATTAAGCGCGGCGGCATTGTAAAGGACATAAGGACGCCTAGGTTTGTCTTCTGGACGACATCAAGTGACCCTGCTAACGTAATAGATGGACAACTGTCTTTGGCCTGGACGACACGTCGCGATTCAAAGACGGGCGCGTCGTCGACGCCAAATCTGAAGTGCTGGTTGCAGATGGTCGTTACGATCGCTACCCACCGCGACCACTTCCGCAATGCCTTGAAACATTGCGCAAATCCACAGAGGCTGCCACAGGATGCACATTTAACTTTTGTCTTGTCAATTATTATGCTTCTGGCGCCGACAGCATCTCCTATCACAGCGACGACGAGAGGTTCCTAGGCAAAGATCCTGCAATTGCTTCTTTCTCGCTAGGTGCCCAGCGTGACTTTTACATGAAGCATAAAACGGCTCCCGAAAGCCTCAAGCTCGCCTTGGGTAGCGGAGCCATGGTATTGATGCGTGGAACAACACAGTCTCGGTGGCTGCATTCTATCCCGAAGAGGACCGGCAAGAACAGTGAGGACGGAGGTAGGATCAACATCACCTTACGTCGAGCTATGACCAAGGATGGAACCGAAAACTACTACAACTATAATGTCGGACGTGGACCAGTGTACCGATGGGACAAGATACGAAGAGAGATGATGCAGCGCAATGAGAAATGAGATTGATATACCGATGATAATGAGAGAGTGAGGCCAACACTCTGGGTATCTATTTCCCGCGGCGAAACTGAGCATTCGAGAAGTTGCGCAGGGCCTTGACAAAAACTTGGTAGCCAAAAGACTCGTTGTCCTGAAGGCAGAAAATCTCTGTGAGACGAATTTGCCACGGGGGGTAGCCGGAGAGTTCGACGTAGGGGCTGAAGAGAATCAACAGGTTCGGCTCAGGCATGATGCCTTCTGATAGTTCGGCATCGATGAGGTCCATAGAGATGTCGCGAGGTGACAGCTTGCCCTTTTGCGACATGTCGGCAAGAGTTCGGGTCAGGTCAACAACGGACTCGCGACCATCCTGCGCGGAAATTAGGTGAAGTCGCAGCTGGCCGGCAGGATTCGCGCTCATCGAAGCGGGCGTAGAGACTGCCTCACGGTGCGGTGACGTGACGGAAAGAGAAGGATGTTCTGTTCCGAAGTAGAGTGCGAATTTGGCGAGTATGGCCTCGTAGACGCGGGGCATGTGATTCTTGAGGATTCCTAGACACTGTTGGCGACAATTATTTCGCATGAAACTTTTTATTCTTACCAGTCTTCTCGTAAATGGAAAGCATCGGGATCTCGGCGCAGGCAGTCCAAGTCGCCAGCTCAGCCGCTTCGTCAATCAGACGCTCAAGATCGGCCTTGGGTCGCTTATCCTCCTCGGCGCGCAAAACAGCACTGAGGTGATTCGGCTTCTTCGGCAGTCCAGCAACATCCCGGCGAATGTATTCTGGAGTTCCATGGTGATAGTACAGAATGGATGATATTTGGTAGCGCACAATGTTCCACGCCTGTCGGAGACGGATGTAAAGGGAGAAGACGCCATGCATAATGGCAAAGACGAAGACGAAGAGCGCATTCTTCAGAAAGCGGCGCACGCCTAGGTGCGACTTTTTTTGGTTGTTCTTCTTCGAAACGGGCGGGCTATCGTTGATAGGAGGCAAATGGGCCTGCACCGTTAGCACCGACATTCGCGATGACGTCGAGCCGACGTACCTGGATCAACCGAGCCCTCTCCTGCTCGCTTAAGAGCGTATGGTTGGACTTTGCATCGGCGCGATACGCCTTGCGGGCATTCGCGGTGACGGGCATTTCAAGATTGGCGACAGACGAGGTGAAAAATGGCGACGTATAACAAGAGAAGAGAAAAACAAAGAGAATTGGTAGGTCAAGTGTTGTAAGGGAAAAAAGTGTTGCTGTCCAAAAGATCAGCTAGTGGCAAGCTGAGCATGTGCTTGCGTCCGCTCAGTGTGGCGCAGGAGCCACATAGTCGTGGGGCTGAGCCGTCAACGCGCCCCCCGCTGTCCAAGAAGCAGTACAGTGACACCCGCATCTACACGACAGCGCCAAGCTGCAATACATCCCCAGGACTGGGATAACCGCGGCAGTGCTCAGTCAAACGTTGACGTGTCGACACATGTAGACATTTGGGCTGCGCCTGAGCCCGCGTCTGACCATGGACCGAACCAGCACCGGGGCCAAGAGTCTCTTCCCAAAAGGCCCCAGCTTCACCCTCGAGAACTTCTCCAACAAGGACTTCATCGTCCGTGACTTTGTCGACAGCTTGGCGGAGAGCGCTGTACCCATCAATCGAAGATCAGGGCCAGCGCAACCGGCCTTTGACGCGAAGCCGCTAATTCGAACCTTTGAGAGTACGCGCAATCGACCTCGACCCAGCGCCCACGCAACTGCTAACAATTGTCAGATGCCCTGAGCCAGTTGGCCATCCTCGGGGACGAGCTCCAAGAAAAGGAGTCCGAACTGTTATCACAAGTGCGACGAGCTGAAGTACAACACGACCAGACATTGGACACCCTGGGCAGGAAGCTCGACCAGTCCATAAGCTCCTTCGAGGCTCTCGACGGAACTGTAGCATCAAGTAAGACGAACAACTACTCGACAAAAAATGAAGCCGACGGCGAAGGAAATGTTGCTGTTCAAATTGGTGAAAAGCTAGAGGATCTGGACCGAAAGCGACGGCGTGCGCAGGACGCCCAATTCCTCATCCAGTGCTGGAGCGAAATCAGCGACACCGGCCTCCTTGCGTCGCTGGAGGATATTCGCCGACAAGGTGGTGCTGAAAATAAGATTCGCTGCGCTGTTATTGCTCGCCAGCTCATGCGCATCTCCCAGCAGCTTGACCCTGCCTCTTGGGGTCATGCCAACGGCCACCGCAGAAGCTCCATTGGTAACGGCACCGGAAACAGCAACGGGAACGGAACTAGCAATGTATCTGGAATAAGAACGCACAACACGAGGGTGATCATCGAAAAATTCTGCGAGTCGCTTGAGCAAGATCTACTACAACAGTTCAACGACAGCTATCGCAAACAAAACTTTGACGACATGATGGAATGCGCCAGAGTGCTGTACGACTTTAATGGCGGAGCGAGTGTCATTGCGACGTTTGTTAATCAGCACCAGTTCTTCATTGATCGCGACCAATTGATGAATGACGAGGTCGTTGCTGATACAGATATTTGGGAGCCTATTGCGGACCCTGATGCTACTCCTCCCGGTGTCGAGGCTAGCTTGCAGTCACTCGTTGATGAAGTCAAAATCGTCATGCAAGAAGAATCGTTCATCATCAAGCGGGCTTTCCCATACTACGAGACCGTCTTGACAAAGTTTATCCAGCGTGTTTTTCAACAGTCGATCCAGCAGCGCCTGGAAAAGGTTCTTGACAAGGCCGATACTGTGTCGTCGCTTGCATTTTTGCGCTCGCTTCACTCGTCCCGCAGTTACATCAGCTCTTTGGTTGAGGATCTCAAAACCCACGGTCTCACGGAGCATCCAGAGCCATGCTCCGGCCAGATTGCACAGGCACTCGACCAGCAACTGGACGAGTTGTTTGTCCCTTATCTGGTTGGTAACCTCTACATTGAAAGAGAAAAGAAGAGCATCGATGAAATGTACAGTTCGCTGCTATTCAAGTTTACAATGTATCATTCGCGCAAGAAAAAGGCACCCACTGGGTTCATGGCGTCCCTCGCTCAACAGGGCACACAGCTTATGGCGTCTGCCAAAGACGCCTACTTGGAGCGTCTCGAGTCGTCAGATTTGACACCTACACAAAAGGCCACCATGTTGCGCGTCGCCGGCATTGCAGAAAAGGACAATAAGAATGAAATCGAGCTCTCCGAAGACGACGGGACACTTAGCGTGGCCAACGCCAAGCGCATGCTCAAGTGGCTTGCCGAGAGTGTACAACGTACTCTGGAGCTAGGAACCGCGGTCGAGACACCCAAGGACATGAGTGTCTTCTTGAACCTGCTGCTCACCAACATGGGACAAGTCTATGTTCAGACGGCACTGGATGCCGCTCACATGCAGGCCACCATTTTAGAACACTCCAAGACAGAGCCTGACATGTCGTATCTGCCAGCGATCCGCCCTGCCGTCACCATTTCTGCCATTATGGAGCGCTTCATCAGTACGGTGCTCACTCGCCTCGCCGAATCCAACACCACTGTGCGCAAGAGCATGGAGGCGCAAAAGAAGATGGCCATTGACGACATTGAAAAGAAGACGAATGCCGTGATAAACATTTCCATTGACGTCATTGTCAACTACGTCGCCAAGACGCTCGGCGGCCAAAAGAAGCAAGACTTTCGACCCAAGGACCTCGAACTCGAGTCGCTGCAGACGCCCACCTGCCTGGCCATTTGCAACTTTCTCGGGCGCGCCGAGAAGCACGCCTCGGCCGCCATTGACGGCCCAAACCTCGAAAAGTTTCTGAGCGAGCTCGCGACGGAGCTGCACCGGCTGCTGTTTGACCATTTCAAAAAATTTCAGGTAAACGCCACGGGCGGCCTGATGGTGACGCAGGACATTGCAAAGTACGTGTCCATGATGCGCGACTGGCCGCTCGCCAAGGATATCGGCCTGGCGGTGGAGCTGCTTACCGAGATTGGCTCTCTCTTCATTGTCGGCGCCGAGGCGCTCCGCGAAAAGTCGAGGGGCCTGGTGCCCGGTCAGACGGCCGCCCGGGGCAAGCTCTCAAAGGCCGACTTCAAGGCGTTTGTGCAGCGGCGCGACGATGCGTCGTCGGTGGGCATTCAGAGCATGCTGGCTGGGTTATAATGATTGCATCTTTTCTCTCGCAAATGTACGATAATGAAATGCAAAGATAGGGACCCCACCAAACAAAGTGATGAATTCCGTGACAACTGGGAATTCTGTTTTAATGATGTACATTTCTAATGGTATATCTAGGCCTACAGGCGCCTATGCTATTGTTGCGCACGCTTACTTTTCCACCTCTGGTTGTACAAGTTCTCCGATGCCCTTGCTGTCCTCCATGACCTGCCTGGCTTCTGTCTCGGACAGCTCCAGATCCTCCATGATGAGCTGGACGCCCAGCTCCGCCACCAGCACTGCCTGTATAAACGCAGCGGACCCGCGACCCGCAATGACCTTGTCGTCGACGGCGCGGTCTTTGAGCGCATCACCAAACGTCCTCACGAGAAAGTCGCACATGGCGTTGAAGCCGCGCGGGCCGTAGTAGCCCGGGTTAAAATTCTCGTCGCGGCGCAGCATCGTCCGCGCGGAGCCCTTTTCCACGTTGCGCGCGTGCGCCTCGCGAAAGTGCGAGCCGCGGCCGTCGACAATGACAGCGTGCAGGTGCTCGCGGTGCGCGGCGAAGCGCGCCTCAGAGGCGTCCCAGTCAATGGTCGGGTAGCCGAGGTCCCGCCACGTCTGCTCGGCGGCGCGCTGCTTGTGCAGCTGGCAGAAGCGCGTCTGCATGTGCACGTTGAGGCGCCTGCCGTGGAAAAAGTCGTCGAGGAGCGCGCGGCCGACGGCCTCGCCGCACCAGGGGCACTTGGCCGACGGCGACGGCGGCAGTTCAGAGGGCTCCTCTGGCACCTTGAGCGTAGATCGCTCGCCGTCCTCTTCGTCGTCGGAGGAGAGCTTGGACTCGTCTGGTGAGTCGTTGATGAGTGATTTGCCAACCGGCGATCTGCTCAGAAAGTCTCGCGGTAGTTTGAATACGGCTCGTGGCGGCGATGATGGCGGAGACGGATTCCTTTTGCCCTTTTTGGAGCCCTTTTCGTCCCTCAACGACGCAAGAATGCTGTCATCCTCTTCACTGTCGGCGTTGCCGTTTAAATCGGTCAAGAGTTTCTTCGGAGAGCTGCCGGGAGACGACAGTATTTTCTGGTCTGGCACAACAAATCTCGATGGTTTCTTCTTTTGCGGGCTCTCTAATGAACTGGGAATGTGAAATTTGTTGCTGCCTTGTGATGAGCCTGACCATGTCAGTGATGCACAGCATGAGTGACTGGTAACGCAACAAACCTGGCTGACTGCTTTGCGAGCTTCTTGTGCGCTTTCCATATGTAGTTTTGACTTGGATTTTTTGACCTACAAGGCCCCATTTGTTCTTCAGATGGTTCCCCGGCTTGAGCTTTTCCTTGGGTTGTGGACTTTCAGGCTCAGGTAACCTTGATACCCTTTGCCGTTTCGTCAGAGTAGTTTTGGCTTGTGATGATTTCAACGCAAAGTTCGTCGACTTGATGGCGGCCCTCTCTGATCTTTCATCCGCCGAGCTCTGAAAGTCGCTGTCCAGCGGCGACGATTGTCGTCGGATTGAGACTTTGCGCTTGGGAGAGGCGGTTCGGTTATTGGATTTAGCAGCCTGAACCGTCCCCTCGCCGAGCGAGTCCTCTCCGTTATCTGAGGACTGCGGCGGATCGTCGTCGGCAACGGGAGCTTTCGGCTGAGCTCTCGTCGCCCGACGCGGGCGATTGCCCACAGTCTTGAGCAAGCCGGGAGCGTTGGCGGTCAAGCCGACTCGTCTACTCATAGCTGCGGAGGGCACAGGCGGGCGCTTGGCGGATCGGAAGGACCAAGGCACCGGCGCAGTTGCAAGCCTCGTGTATCAGCTATTGCATACTGGACCGTTGCTGACGATGGCGCACCAATTGATTGTAAACGACTTGCCGGCCGCGCTGAGAGACGCGTTGTGCAAGTCCGTCACGCAGGTGGGGCCAAAACGTATTACACGACACTCGAGACCAGGTGCCGAGATGAAAGAAATCCCACACCAAGTCACATCTTGGTGCCTTGATGCTCAATAAACAGATAAACAGTAATCAATGGCCAGATAGCAAATTTAGATCTTTCCTACATCTAATCTGCTGGGTATCAACTGATCTGCATCACGTTCCAGGGTGTGGCGCTATCGACTTGGCCATAAGTGGTGGGGTTGGCAGCGACCACCCCTAGACCTCCAGAGCCACTTTGTCACAGCTTCAACAAGCCATCAACTCCTAGACAACGGGAAGTTTAGTGTATGACACAATGGCGCTCAACAGAAAATATGCAAATTTGCCGGATTTGGTAAGAATACATCTCTCGCAGCAAGCTCAGAGCTAATCATGACATCGTAGGACCTTTCAGCTCCCGACATTTACGAGACGCCCGAATTGACAGACGACAACTCGACGATACCTGTGCGTACACCTCCGCATAACTGATCGATGCCTCTCTAATGATGATCAGACCGCTGCAGCGCGTACACAATCGGACGATGAGTTTTACGACGTCAATGACGACACAGAGGCCATTTCGCGCTCCAGACTACGCATTGGCGAGGCTCGCTCGCGGTTCGAACCTGCGGCTGTTGACACGGTCGGTGTAGACTTTTCTGATCGGGTTGATGGCAAACGAAAGTCATACAAGGCCTCGAGCAGGCGTCAGCGCATCCTGCAGGACGGCACCACCGAACTCGGCGACCTGTCCGACGATGACGATGAGGAAAGCCTGGAGCGACGCATTGCGCGTCTGACACGCGAGGTGCAAGAGGCAAAAGACGAGTATGCCACGCTCAAGGGATCGCCGGATGCGCAAGAGGATACGCGGCTGCAGTCTCTGAGCGACTTGCTCGCCAGCATGTCGTCGCCCAGCGCCGTGCCCGACGAGACAGCGACAGTCAACACAACGACGACCGACGAGGGCGCGGCAGGAAGGGAAATTGGAGGCCCTACGTATACTATAACATACGCGCCGACATACGAACAGACTCACGCTCTCGCAAAAGCCGCCGACTTTGACCGCCGGCTGCTAGCCCTCGAAAAGGGCCTGGGTATCAGCTTATCCGTGTCTGCGGAAGCCGGCGAGGGCGGGTTGCCGCGCGCCATCCTCCCTACGCTCGACAACATGGACAAGCAGATTGCTACGCTCGCGCAAGCTTCCACGGCAAACCTGGATGCCATCAGCCGCCGCGTGCGCACGCTGGCCTCGGACCAGGACAAGCTCAACGACGCCCGCGAAAAGGCCAAGGCGCTGCGCGAGGAGCTCGGCAAGGCCAGCGGACCGTCCTCGCAGGCACAGGCGGATGAATTCGCCGAACAGGAGACCAAGATTAACGCGTTGTACGCCGTGCTGCCGACGATTGAGAGCCTGGCGCCGATGCTGCCCCCGCTCCTGGACCGCCTGCGCTCGCTGCGCGCCATTCACGCCGACGCAGCCGCGGCCAGCCAGACGCTGGACCAGATTGAGCAGAGGCAGGCCGACATGACAGCGGAGTTGAAGCAGTGGCGCGAGGGTCTGCAGAAGCTCGAGGAGACTATGAAGGAGAGCGATTCTACTGTCAAGAGCAACATGGCGGTCATGGAGGGCTGGGTGAAGGATCTAGAGGGGCGCATGGCCAAGCTGGCCTGATTATGGGTGGTAGTGAGAGCATTAGCGATACCCATTGGCAGTTCTTTGACAGATACTTTTTATGCATGGAAACAGCCTCATCTACAATCGTATCAACGGTTTACAGTGTTGCTAGTGCTAGTGACGCATTCATTAACCGTAACTATACTAGCCGCGAAGCAACGCCGATCACGTAGCAAGAACCTGCATTTCTCGCGGAGAAAACAGACGAGGTTGACGCCTCGTATTTGTACAATCTCAAGTATTGTCTTTTTGAAGAAAAAAAAAACGGGATAACAAGTAAGAAAGAATCATTCTCATAATCAAATATAACATAGTTTCATTAGATAACTGAAATACCCCCTTGGGTAGTCATAGTCTAGAACATTAAGGAAGATACCTAAAAAATAGGTAAGAATTCCATTTAAGCCACTTTTGCGTTATTGACTGCCGTAACAGGTAATGTTCTGCTACAGGAAGCGAACGTATCGGGGCCGAGCGGCCGTGCCCATCTATTGCGGGCCGACAAGAGGCTCGCCAGCCTTGATCTTGGCCGCGCCATACTTCTCTAGGCGGATAGCCTGGATGGTTAGGAAGCCAGAGGTAGCCTGGCAATTGACTAATTAGTAAGAGCTCGACGAAATAGCGGAATGTAGAAGAATCTTACCTCAGGGCTGAAGCCCTCCAGCGAGTCCATGGAAGCTTCCGTCTCCGAGTACAGGTTGCTGCTCTCGCTGAAGCGGCCGGTGACATAGGCGTTGCCCTTGTAAGCCATCAGCTTGACGGTGCCGTTGACGTCCTTTTGAGAATAGATGACGGAGTTCTCCAGGAACTCGCGCTCCGGGCTAAAGTACATGCCTATACAGAGTTAGAAGCACGGTCAGTTCAGAAGCGGGTTCCAATCCCTTACCGTTGTACAGGCACTGAGACCACTCAGTGGTGACATTGCGGTCGCGGAGCGTGCGGACTTTGGAGTCAAGAACGAGACCCTCGAGATCGATATGGGCGAGACGGGCGATGGTCAGACCAGGGGTATCGTAACTAATTCAAGGCAGTTAGCGTCATGGCGTTCCATGCGATGCTGTCGTCCTGGGTAGTCAATAGGCGACAAGGAAGGCAGAAACTAACCAGCCACGAGATTTGAGGCCAATGAATCGGGATTCGACAAGATCGACACGGCCGACACCTGCAGAGGTCAGGACATAATTGCACAACAAGTCAGCATGACTGTAAACTAACCGTTGTCTCGGCCAATATCGTTCAGCTTCTTGAAGATGGCCAGCGACCCAGTGATGGACTCGCCCGCAATCTCGAGCTTGACGGGGATGCCCTTCTCAAAAGTGAGTGAGAACTCGGTGGGGGTGTTGGGGGCGTCGATGGGATCTGCGCAAACATTGTTAGCTTTGGTTCTCGTGCAGTCGAGGACAGCGCGACTTCGTACCGACGGTGCGCATCCACAGCTCCTTGGGGGGAGCCTGCTCGACGCGCTCTAGGATACCAGACTCGTACGACGTGTGAACGAGATTTTCTGCGAGTATGTTAGAGGGATTGTTAGACAAGCTCAATAGCAATAGTTTGGCGCACCATCCATAGACCAAGGAGCCTTGGGAGTCGAAGACACAGGAATGTTATTCTCCTTGGCAAAATCGAGGAGATCTTTGCGGCCCCTGCGAAAAATTAGGAAAGTCCCCCAAGTGCATAGGATACACCATTTTCGAGATTGGCTTGAGGAGCACTGACTGGAAGCGGTTGAAGAATTTAGGCTCTCTCCAAGGTGCGATGATGGAAAGAGAAGGGTCGCAGGCCTTCCAGGCGAGTTCGAAACGGACTTGGCTATACTATGTGAGTCAATGTCTCTTGTACCTGCCAAAAGGACAGCTTACTCATTTCCCTTGCCAGTCTGGAATGGATGTTAGCTTTTTTGATCTGTAGCACGGCCAATGCCGTAGATTGACAACGTCGCCATGTGCGCCAAGCTACTGGGAAGGGGGAAAACGTACGCAGCCGTGGCTGAGAATGCTGCAATTGTACTTCTTGGCGGCGCGAACCTGAGCGCGAGCGATGCAGGGACGGGCGAGCGAAGTGCCCAGAAGGTAACGGTCCTCGTAGATGGCGTTGCCTGCAAAGGGTCAGATAAGGTGCGGGGAGCCGATTTCGGGGGGTTGGTTGTTGCTTCGTACACTGAATGGCGCGAAAGACAAACTCATCGACGAATTCCTGCTGCAGGTTGTCAATTACCATGCGCTCGGCGCCGAGAGCCAGGGCCTTCTTCTCGACAGCCTCGTAGTCCTCGTCCTGGCCGACATCTGCAAGGAAACAGACGACGGTGTAGCCTTCGAGAATGAGCCACTTGAGAATCGTCGAGGTATCAAGACCTCCAGAGTAGGCGAGGCAAACACGTTTGTCAGACATTGTGAGTTTTTTTCAGAGTTGATGGAGAATTGAGTAGTTGCTGGTTGGGAGTTTTTTTGTCGCTTTTTAAATCACAACAAGTACGGAGTACGGAGTAGTTATTGTGAATATTATCAGTGTGAGACGGCCGAGCGCGGCTGAAAAGTAGGTCTAGGAAATGATTCACAAGGGTGGAAGAAATCCGCCCTGCGCCGCGACCGGAACCCATCCACAAAAGGAAATAAAATAAGGCAAACAAAAAATCTTCGATTAATAGCAACTAATTCATTAAGTCTCCTTCACGAAAATTCGTAGCCCATTTCTGTTAATTAATGTAATACCAATCGAGCAGCTATTACACGTCACGAGACTACCTAGGTAGTTAGCCCCACGTGATGGGTGGTCTCATAAGTGACTTTCAAAAATATTGGGCAGCCCCGTCAGGTTTTCAATCTTTTTTTCCCACTGTCACACTCGTCTGAAAACGTAAGTTGCATTCTCTTCTTATTTGCTGCTCCACATGCCCCCCTATCGTTTGGAATGATGCCTTTATAGCATGTATTACCTGACTCTACTGATGTCAAATTTATCACCAAGATCTCTGATCCAAACCCCCTGTTTTTCAAGATGTCTGCACAATAATCTCATTGGCATTGAACACCTGTGCTAACCTCTGCGAAAAAGAAAATCAGGAAATCGACATAAAAATAGAACATAAAACTCGCTTCAATAATTCCCTCACAATGGCCGACGCTCCCGGTCAATGCACCGTGCTGTACTTTGCGGCCGCCAGCTCCTACACGGGCAAGGAGAACGAGGTCTTTTCCGCGCCCACGCCGCTTGGCCGGCTGCTCGCGGCCGTCGAGGCCCGTTACCCAGGGATTCGCGCCCGCGTGCTCGACTCGTGCCTCGTGACCGTCAATCTCGACTACGTAGACGTGCCCAGCGGTGATGATGAGGGTGTGCTTATTCAGGCGGCTGACGAGGTGGCCATAATCCCGCCCGTCAGCTCTGGCTGACCGAGGCTTGAACCCCTTGCTCAACAACCTTGATATTCAAAATTTAAAGAAAAAGAAAACATTGCCGGCTGACATGGCAACAATCCTCGGATCAAACGTGCCGGAGAGGGTGTCTCCCGCCCTCATCGGCCTACTAGCAACGGCTGTGTCTCGCCACCACCGCGCTGCGACTCGTCTGGCACCGTCGCCCACAACGTCCCCACGTACCGCTGTTTTGCGAGCGCCGCCCTAGTCCTGCTCTTCCTCCTTACTCGTCGCAGCGCAAGCGCGAACAGCCAGAGCAGCAGAACCGCCAACAGCGTCGCGTTGACGGCGACGGCGGTGCTGAGTACCGTGTACGTCGAGACGCTGCACCCAAACGGCTTCGAGCGCAGTTCCCATCGCTCGGCGCGCGCGGGGCAAATGTCCTCGTGGTAGAGAGGTGCGAAAAGTGCCGGCTGCTGCTTATTGGGAACGCACGCCCACGACTGTAGAATTCAAAGGGGTCCTTCGTCAGCAACATGGCACAATGTATAGATGGTGTGTGCGTGGGGTCCTGATTGTGCGGGGAGAGGGGATCGCTAGCAGGCATACGTAGGGACACCATGAGCATTCAGCCGTGTTGATGCAGCGGCCACAGTCTTGCTGTGACCAGCATCGTAGAAAGTGCTCAAAATCGCCCGTGGCGACTGTAAAGTTGTCTCGTGCCGCCTCTACGGCCTGTCGGCTAATGAAGGCATCCATGGCGGTTGATGAAAGGATGATGAAGGGACGCAGCGATCAACTGTACGGTGACTTTTGTGCGGGGCTGTGCAATGAACTGACTGGCAGCTTACCCAGAACGCGGCTACGCCACTCAGCTGCACCAGACACAACTAAATCTAAATGCAATGGAATATCATATTAATAATTGACGCTACCATGTCTGTAGTGTTATACAATGAATATCTTGCGCGCCACTGTTCCTCTTCATACACGCCGACCTCGTCGGCTACTTAAGAAGATAATGACAAAACTTATAAATGCTTCGCCTGCCCTATGCGATTGATCTCGTAAGAACGCCGAATCTGCTGCTTTAATCTTCTCATGTCTGCCCGTCGCTGACGAGCCCATTGTTTCTTGTCTACCGGGGGATTGACCGCGAGCGTTTCCAACGTCATGAGATCCGCTAAGAATCGGCGAATGCGAAGACCAGTTTGGTTGCGCACAAATGCGTCCACTTCCTCATCGCAGGCGGCAGATGCTGCAATGTGAAGACCTCGAAGCACGTCACGATCAGTAATCTCCCTGTCATCAAAATCAATTTCGGAAGAAAACATAAACTGTGACATGGACGAAGTACGTCGAGGAATGTTTGGTCTAGCATTCGCTCGCGACGGCACGCCCCTGCTGCTCCTGCAGCAAATACTAATGTGGTCGGCAAGGTCGTCCCGCAGTTCTGGCCGCCTGGAAGAAGTGATTTTGTCGCTTTTTTGACCATTCATGGCCTCTTCAACAGCTGCCTTCAGGTCTATAGGTGTCGCTTGATGCAACGTCCTGTCGTATTGCTTGGACGTGTTTTCGTGCGGTATACGCCTTGTCGGACTTAAACGCTTTTTCTTTTTTGGAGAAGCACCCCGTTGTGCGACTACAGCACGTGGGTGCGGCGAGCGTCGCCTGGCAATGTCCGGGGCTTTTTCTTTGTCTTTGTTACCTGGTCGTGAAGGCAGCATTCTGGGGCTGAGTGCGTGATTTTCAGAACTCGGAATTTCCTGTGATGCAGACGGCCCTCTAGCAGGCTCAACATCGACTAGCCCAACCTTCGGACGAGGCGGTCGTCGAGGCGGCACGGGCGGGGGTGGCACGGGCGGAGGGGGGCCGATGCCTCCATGAAACTTTGGTACCGGGGCAGTGGCTAACTTCCGGGGAGGAGCCCGCCCTTCTTCCGTTGCCGTGGAAGGACTGTGGTCGAAGCAATGGAGACAGTGTCTTTTGGTCCTTTGGCGTGTATTTGCCTTGTCTCTTTTCTTCTTCTTCGGAACCTCGTCAATCATCGCATAGCGCCACTCGTCCATGCCGTTGGAAGGCGCAAAAGAAATTTCGGTATTTGGGCTATCACTTGGGCCCGTATCATCAAATCCATCTACCTGTGAAGGTCCTCCCAAAACAGGCTGGCGATGGTAAGGCTTGCCAGACGGGCCTGCCTCTGGTGGTGCCCTCGCTTCGACAGCTTGGGTGATGTAGCTGTCGATGCGGTTGGCTTGTTCTTTGGAAGTTACGGCGAGGCCGGCAAGTTCAAACTCGGACCGAAATGGCATAAGCGCCGATACAGTTCGAAGAGTTGGAGCAGATTGTTTTGTGGGAATGGTTGTCTCCTTTCTTGTGCGGCTCTTGGCATATTGCCTCAGGTCACTGGTAAAGCGGTCGACTGCCTCCTGCTGGCTCGAGGTTCGCGATAAGCCAGGACAATCTACTGGGGCGTTTGCATTCGTCCGATGCCGCCCATATTGGCCAACAGACGCCGCACGAAGCTGCTGAACAATGTTTCTGGTGATGGCATCTACCAATGCTGAGTCCACCGAGGCACGGTTTGAGGAGCCAGGAGGGTCATTTGCACCATCAACTTGAGCATGGTGGCGGCGACCAGTGGTTTTCCTGTGTTCCGGACTCATGTATCTGAGATGTGATGTTATGGATGCGGATGAGCCATAGTTGGTCGGTGGTCTAGTACCGTGACTTGACAAAGTTGACAACGTCGACGGTGGGATGGGAAAAGAATCCAGGTCAAAGGAGGAATCGGATGGTTCCACCACTTTTTCAACCGGATCCTCGGGGGTAGTATGTATATTCTCAAAAGTGCTTTTAGGAGGCCGCTCTGGTGAACGATTTGCACAGGACGAGGAGTTAGGCAGGGCTGAGAATTTTTCCCTGTTGTCCGGTCTTTGATAGCGCGTGCGAGTGTGACGTCGCGATGCAGTGAAGCTTTTGGTATGTGGTGGGCAATGTGTATTGATAGAAGTACTTCTCGGGAGACCTATTTTGCTGGCATGGGCGGCGGAAGGATGCGAGTTGCTGCCTTCTGGGATGGAAGCTAGGGGAGCCATAATAGGCTCTGCGCCAGGGGGGGTACGGATAAGGTCCGTGAAGAATGTTGTGTAATAAGGAGGCCTAAGCATGGGACTGTAGAAAATCAGTGCAGAAAACACTGATGCAAGTTTTGCAGACAGGATAAGAAGGCGGCTATTGACAGAGAAGCGAGGCGGAGGGGAAAAGCTGCAACAGCAGCAGAGGGCAGCAGTTGCCCAAGCCACGGCACGGAGGCAGACATGGCGAGGGCAGGTGCACGGCTATCTTATGTCCTTGATTCCGCTAGAGGAGTATACTTGAAGCTGACGTTTTCCTTTGCGCAGTAGAAACTCAATGGCTGCAAAGTCTCGCTTGTCAATATCTCGACTCTTGGCAAATTCTGACCTGGAAGGCGACTATCAGCGACGCCTAGAAGAACACACCAGGCAGCAAACAAACTTACCTCGCAAAAGCTTGAAAATGCGGTCGAGTGGCCTGCGAAGAAGGATTGAGCGATTAGTTAAGCGGTGAAAATGATGTTGCAGCCGGATAGGCAGCCGAACTGAACGCGTTGGGGTAGGGCACCGCTGGTACCTCGGGCTTCTTGCGGCTCTCGCGAAGACAATGACGGTAGAGGGCTAGAACCTCTTTCTGGAGGCCGGAGAGACGCATTGCTGACTGGCTGCAGATAGGTGCGGGTATAGTCGTGATGTCGTGATGCGAGCAGTGGTGGTTCAATGCCGGAATGGACGCCTAGATGGCAATCTTGCAGCTGTCAATGTCAGTAAATGGTGTGTCTGTCAGCGCTAGCGGCCTGGCTTGGTGCCTCACCCGAGGCGCCGAGAAATCCGCCATGACTTGTTGGTCACTTTTAAATCAGCGACTTTGCCCTTGGTCTAGGTACGTCGGAGGGTGTTTTCCCAGAGCCTCTACCTATGCCAGAATTTCCTCTCAACAGGTGTATAAGGTAGGCACCTTTTCAACTGTTTTATCCCGTTGACTGTCAGGAAGGAGCAAGTGATTTAGCGTAGGTACGGCGCGATACTCTAATAGTAGCGCGTCTATTATAATGAATCAATTCCTGGTACTTGAGTAAGGAAATTTATCATAAATGATATCAGTCAAATTACTAATAAGTAATCATCTTTTATAACAATTATGCAAGTATTTCTATGATAAAATAGTATTAAATTCCAAGGTCAAGGTAGAAGTCTGTTGTAATGTACTTACCAAGTATTCTATACTTTTATTAGTACTTTAAGAGATATTCACTAAAAATATGAATATTATATATTTTAATTTTCTATAACATCTATAACATTTATAATGTTCATTATGAAGTTTTATATAATATTTCACGTTCATGATAGGCAACCTAGAAGGAGCTATAGCTGATAAGTGAGTGGCTGATGTTACAATCCGAGCATTAATCGCCCCTACCCGATACTCAGAGCGCCTAGTACCCGTAACCACGACGACATAGCACCGAGCATGCATTTTAAGCAATAATTGGCTGGCTGTCGTCTTTCTCGGCCAAACTCCCTTCCTTCATTGTAGCACCTAAATATATTGTGCTGCTTTAAAGCAGTAAAAAAAAATCGAAAGTCGGCCACGGAATTTTTCGGGATTTTCGGCGCGTCTATGCTGGCATTCTATCGGATGCCGGAATCTCGCCTGTTTGCAGCTACGCAGTAATGGCGTTTATTATATGGATGCATTATTGCGAAATTGAAACAGCGCAAGTTGCAAAATGCGCTTTCTCCAACTCATACCCCGCCAGCTATTTTCACACCTCCAGCCCTGAAAGGAACGAAAATGGGCACTGCCGATCACACTCAAACCGCCATTGTCGGCAACGCGGATGCCGAGCTTGTTCTGTCCCATGCAGCCCGGTCTGGCAGTTTTCAGAAGCGTGGGCGTTCCCGGGTACCCGCTGCTTAAGAACCCTGACCCGAGGCCGGCCCTCGTGTATGCGGGCATGATGAAGCTCAAGGCTGGCAAGCTTTCGGGAAAGAAGCTCATATACCCTCTTTGAGGTGGATCCTTGGCATGTATACTGGGACTGGATTGACTAGTGCAATCTTTACCTCCATGGTAAGACTCAAATAGAAGGGAACGAATAGCGACACTACATTTACATAGATGGATATACTGCCTTGGTGTTCTGTAAGACTGGACCAGAAAAGCCAACTTTCAAACCTAAATAGTTAACCGGCGTCAGCCCTGACGCTTGGCTTCGACCTCAAGTTCGATAAGCATCTCAGGGAAAGCCAGTCTAGGCACTCCAACAGCCGTCCATATAGGACGATGGCCGGGAATCCGCTTCCTCAGAGCTTCGGCGGTAGGCTTCCAGGAAGCCGTAACATCGCAGTGGTATGATCGAAGCAGGTAAACATCCTCCCATCCTCGTAGCCCTGCGTTCTTCAGAACAATATCAACATTCTCCATAGCTAGCGCCACCTGTTTGGAGCTGTCAGTAGCATCCAGAGCACCTGTCTCAGGGTGCCATCCTCCCTGTCCAGAGCATTTGACAATGCCATTGCCAAGATCGACCGATTGTGAGTAATGGCCCAGGTCGCTGTGCTTTTCAGCTGCGCCCGGAGGGGTTTTGAATTGCTGTGATGACATGTTGTAGTTGGGAATTTTCGATGGGCTAACACATCATTAGCTGGTTGCTGTAATGCAGATGATACTGGTACCGTTTCGAGGTGGGTTTAGAATCACCGAAGTTGATGTCCGATATTCATACAGGTGCAATTGACTCAATTGAGCTTCAATAACTGAGAAAATTTCCTGGTGTTGGTGCTGATCCGGTTACCCCAGAACGAGGTTTAGATTGGGAGGAAACATGATCACGATGGAAAATGCGTCGATGACAAATGCGTCAATGACGCTTTTTTCTACCAGAATGGGGCTGCGGAGCATGAGGTGCGTTTTTATATGATCGGGTTATCTCAAGCGGTTGAGAATCGCTAATCTCAGTTCGGGAAGCAGTAGTTGAAATCCCAAGAAGCGGCCACTGAGGATGGGGGATCTCCGAAGCTGGAAGTTTGATCATCAGCATTGACTGGTGTTTGATTTCAACAGTAGGTAGAGTAAAAAAAGCCCATGATATGATGCAGTCTCAAATTACCTGCGACGCTCCGTGAGAATGCGACTCGAGAGCCGCCGTACGCGTGAGCTCCAAGTACCCTGCGCAGGCAACAGCGTAATTTCGAGTTTGCTGCAGCCAACTCCTGCAAACGCACCTTTTCTGCAAAAACACTTGCTGGCGTCAAGTCCCAATTGACACCACCCAGAGGACTCAGATACATCCTCTGTTTTTCTTCCCCCCCCATCTCATCCTACATGTCTTCTCCTAGCGCACCTCTTCCGCCTCCTCTCCCATGCCCAACAGTGCCCGCCGCCAACCACCGGCCCGAACCAACACCTCCTACAGTTGCTTTGCCCCCCCGCGAACCTCCCGACGCGCTCCTCCTCGAACTCATCACCGCAAACGGCTATCCCTTCAAGGATCACTGGTCCTACTTTGTGCGCTCGCGCCGGCACCCTGACGTCGGCGTCGTCATCCACGCGACCGGCGACGTCGCCAACGGGTTCCGCCTCGAAGCGAAGCGCTCCTTTGACCTCGGCGAGCCTGACAACCGGCCTAGCAGGCGCATCCCGCTACAGTGGCTGACGGCGCCGCCGCAACTCGACGAGCAGGCGATGCTGAATTACGGGCAGCTCAAGTTTGACACGGTGCCGGTCGGCGCGCTGGAAGAGAGCCTGTTCAAGGTCAAGGCGCCGGGCGAGACGCTGAATACGGTGGGCGTCGAGGGTCCGGTGGGCAAGAAGATTGCGCAGAGGAACTGTCAGTCGTGGATCATTGAGTCGGCGGAGCAGCTTGTCGTCGATGGCATGCTGTCGCCAGACGTGGCAGCATATTTGCGGGCTATCGAGCAGTGAGACGTGCTCCTTTTTTTTTTTTGCAAGTAGGGTCTTATACTTTGCATAATCTTGTTCTTCTGTTGTCTCTCTTGCATGCATACTTGTTCAAAATTGGATACGCTAGGTCGCGGTCACAATGACATCTTGCCGAATTACTTTTGAATGGTATCAATCGTCGAAGCGCTCTCATCGGTCAAAGCGAATGAACAAAGTATTAATACCGTGGCAGCTATAGGTTACTCCTCGCGTGAACTTTGGTAAACTATACCTCGAAGCGTCCGGTCTACAACAACAGCATTCTGGCTCACACACCACCTTCATATATCAATTTCAATTCTTGAAGCATACTTTTGCAACGACAGCTAGGCTTGCATCGGTTCTTAACCTGTCGCCGGCCTATCATATAGCTTCCCCTCGCGTGCCGAGGCAGCCCCCACGTACAGGCTACAGCCATACGTGAAACTCCGGTCCGCTGATAATAAGAAAGACACATATGATAAGTGTGACGGCGAAATGTCACAATATGATATAATATGAGAGCCATTTATATGCAAGCTAAGCTAGGTCAGAGGGTTCTGAGCCTGTTTTTTGCTTGTACTCTCGATCTAGTTTCCCACTCTTGGTGGACTGGGGCTAGTTAATATGCGACCACAACGGAGCTATCACCGGTTACCGAAAAGACCGGTCAAACGATCGACGAACGCCTTAATGTGTGAAAATTCCTCAGGTCCATTATCAATCCGGCAAACTCAGCTCATAACCTTTGAATTCAATTCTCTTTTCAGTCCTCCGATCATGACGTTCACGAAGCAGCCGCCCGCCGTGCAGGACACGGACATACGCTTCCCTCAACCCCACGTCCTCCTCGTCACTCTCAACCGCCCCAAGGCCTTCAACGCCATCCCGCGGCCCCTGCACCCGCAGCTCGCCGCGCTGTGGGCGTGGTACGACGCAGAGCCCTCGCTGCGGTGCGCCGTCCTCACCGGCGCCGGCAAGGCCTTTTGCGCGGGCGCCGACCTCAAGGAGTGGAATGACAAGGCGGCCGCCGGCCAGGCCATCGGCGCCGCGGGCGAGCGCGACCCCTCGTGGGCAACGAGCGGCTTCGGCGGCCTGAGCAACCGCCGCGGCAAGAAGCCCGTCATCGCCGCAGTCAACGGCCTGTGTCTCGGCGGCGGCATGGAGATGGCGCTGGCGGCCGACATGATTGTGGCCGCAGCGGCGGCGCGCTTCGGCCTGCCCGAGGTCAAGATTGGTGTAGTGGCCGTGGCTGGTGCCCTGCCGCGGCTGACGCGCATTGTCGGCCGGCAGCGCGCGTCGGAGATGGCGCTTCTCGGACGCACATACGCAGCGGAGGAGATGCGCTCGTGGGGCGTGGTCAATCACATTGTGCCTGAAGGAGGCAGCGTGGTGGATGAGGCGCTGAGATGGGCGGGTGAGCTGGCAGGCAATTCGCCCGACTCGGTCATTGTCACCAGGGCGGGCCTGCTGGGTGGATGGGATCCGGTTGACCCGGTCAAGAGCACGCAGGAAATTGATGAGGGCATCTACAAGTTGCTGGAGGCAGGCGAGAACCAAAAAGAAGGCGTCAAGAGCTTTGTGGAAAAGAGACGGCCTGTGTGGAAGGATAGTAAGCTGTAGTTGGTTATATGCGGTCACGAGTAACACTGGGCTTGTACAGACAATGACGCTGCTAATAAGCTTGTCGAATCTGAAATAGCGGGGATTATAATTTCCATGCCAGCTACCATATAATAGGCAATCCGTTTTGATACAGAAAGCAGCGTAATCCGACCAAACTCATGTCAGAATAACTAGCGTCTGTCGGAAGGTGGTGCAATGCAATCGTGATATAGTGGTACGGTTCTCAGCACAGGACTTCCGAGATAAGACACGCAAAGCTTTATTAATTTGAACGCCGACCAAATAGGAAATTCCACTGAAAGCTAGTCCGTCGCTGGGCTGGACAGCTCGCGTGCAAATACACCACTTGTAGGTTGGGTGCAAGCTCTGATGAAACCCAATCGCAAGCTCATGTGGGTCACCCCCGACGTCACCAAAATCCAGTCTGGTCTCCCTGGACCCTGAGCAGTCTCCCGTCAACCCTCACACCCCCCCCAGCGACGATGCCTGTGCCGACGATATTCTACCTCTTTGAGCATGGTCCGCCCCAGTGGCTCCGCGATCGGGCCGTGCCCATTACCATTGCCATTGCGACGCTGACTCTGCTCTACCTGATCAAGCGCTACACGGCGGGCACGACCTACGAGACGAACAAGCCGATGCACGGCAAAGTGGTCATGATGACGGGTGCGACGTCCGGGGTCGGCGCCGAGGTGGCCTTTGAGCTCGCGCGACGCGGCGCGCAGCTGGTGCTCCTCACGCACGCGCCCGTGTCGGACCCCTTTCTCGCCGACTACGTGCAGGAGCTGCGCGACCGCGCGGACAACCAGCTCGTCTACGCAGAGCACGTCGACCTCGCGAGCCTCCACAGCGTCCGCAAGTTTGCGACGGCCTGGATCGACAATGCGCCCCCGCGCCGCCTCGACATGGTGATCCTCTGCGCGTCCACCATGACGCCGCCCGGCGGCCGTCGGCGCGAGGTGGACGGCGGCGGCGGCATCGAGGTAGACGGCGGCAGCGGCGTCGAGGAGATGTGGATGGTCAACTACCTGGCCAACTTTCACCTGCTGGGCATTCTGAGCCCCGCGATCCGCGCCCAGCCGTTTGACCGCGAGGTCCGCGTCATCATGGCTACCTGCTCGTCATACATTGGCGCTCCGTCGCTGCGCGAGGCCATGATGCCCGAGAACTGGACCCCGTCGAGGGCGTACGGCCGCAGCAAGCTGGCGCTCAACGTCTTTGGCCTGGCGTACCAGAAGCACCTCGACGCGTACAAGCGACCCGACGAGATGCCCATGACGGCGCGCGTCGTCTTTGCCGACCCCGGCCTGTGTCGAACACCGGGGACATTGCGCTGGCTGACACGAGGCTCCCTGACCGGGCTAGTCTTTTACGTCTTGGGCTACTTTTTCCCTTGGCTTTTGTTAAAGTCTGCAAACGGCGGTGCGCAGTCGATTCTCTACGCGGCCATGGAGTCGGATCTGACGAGAAAGCCTGGCGGCCGACTGATTAAGGAATGCCGCGAGGTGGATTTTGCAAGGGCCGAAATCAAGGACGAGCAGCTGTCCAAGAAGCTCTGGGAGGAGAGCGATGCGCTGATTGAAGAGACGGAGAAGAGACATGCCAAGCAGCGGGCGCAGGAAAAGGCTAGCGAGGTCAAGAATGAGGAAAGGAAAAAGGAGGAGGAGCAGGTCAAGGAGATTGAGAGCCTCATGGCTGCGGTGAAAAAGGGAAAGGCGCAGCAAAAGGAAAAAGGAAATGAGAAAAAGGGCGGCAAAGCAAGAAGACGGGTCAAATAGGGAAGCCACATCACGACGGGTATGATTAGAACTTGCATGGCAGCGGGCGGTATAAACGGAGTTGGTGGTTGACAGAAATCATGAAACGATTCATCCCGAAATACGCTTTCGTGTCTCTGCAATTGACATGTACATTAGATATACATTATATATATTATGTAAAAGAATGCTCATGTTTGAAAAAAAAGAGTTGGCTAAAGGGACAAACTTTTGACGCCCACCAGCCACCCAAGACGCCACAGTGAACACTCATCAAAGTCTAAAAGCTTTTCTCGGTATGTCGTTGATATTTAAGCTAGTGTTTCCCCGTTCGGTCCCTCAAGATTTGCATCACATCGCATACACTTCAACAAAGTCCCCTCTCGTCAAACACCCATCATCAACACCCCTCTCGTCAACACCCATCATTAGCACCCATCATAAACGCCCACCATCACTCGGAAAAACCAAAATCATGATGATTCCGCTTTCTATACTGGTAGAGTGTATCTATAAGTGGAAGTGGGGGTCTTGGTCTGGCCGCCCAGAGGTTCCCAGGCCAGAGGAAGCTCCTGAGAACCTGACGAGGCTTGGTCGCTACTACTACTATGCAACACACGAAAAAACAATAGACTTTTATCGAGGGGCTTTTGTAGTACCCGCTTTCTTTTTTTGTTGGAATCGCATCGACGACGGCGAGCCAGTCCCTGGGGGATGGAAGCAATGGGCAATGGCACTGGCAGGGACTTTTGTGTTCTCGGCTTTTGCTACCTACAGCACCAGGAAGCGCAAACCTGTGCGTCAGCAGCTACAAGGAAATCAACAGGATGAGAATTCACCATTGCCTGTACGAGTGGAAGAGCCAATTTCCACCGCTGGTCAAGTGGTCTCTGATAAGCGAGAGCCCCCGCAATGTGTTGGCATTCCAAAACGATTCTCGGACACGGGTTTCCGAAGAATGATAGTAAGTCCTTTTCGTCACATGACTCTCTTAGAGCCTTGCTAATGATTGTACTAGTACAACATCATTCATTTTATCACGACTCCGTGCTTCTTGGCTTCGTGCTCGGTGATCTGTGGTGTTGCGGCGATTTACAGGTCACCGGAACTCTGGAGACCTACCCGCAGTATGTCCCAGTATGCGACGGGCGACCCTCGCACCGGAGAGTTTCTCTGGGCAATTCTAGGTCTTAGTTGAGTCCTGACAAGGCCCGGTCCAGTCGTTGATGAGCCTTCGTAAAACCGGTGTCCAACAGTTGCTGTTGCTGTCTTGTGCTGAGATACAGAGACTCTGGCAATATATCATCAGTGTTGACAATTGGCAGTCTCGCCAGTGAGCATGATGGAGCTGCAGTGCTTGAACTTATCAAATGAGAGATAAGAGAAGAAGGTCTCCATTTGCTCGCTTCATGTACATCTAAGCTGGATTTACTCTGTTGTATCCCATTTGCGTTTATAGGCTTGTGGCGCGGTTTATTACGGTGGTTTGTTGTGGAACACGAGGACCCACTTCTATCACTGTGGTAGTTACCCAGATGTTTTGGCATGTCTTTATGGATTGCAATATTACCAAAACATCATAGCAGAGTACAATGAAAATGAAATCACTCCCAGCATCATATGCCAGCAACTAGTACAGCGACTCTAAATTTCCAGGCCATATGATTTTTATTCCATAACTAATCGCCGATGTTTAACTAATCGCCGCTGTTTTATGGTTACTGGTCAATAGTTGTGTGCTTCAGCGGGTTATGGTGAAACAGGCCTTCGGCCGGGACCCCGGCTTCCCCGGTCCAGCCGGGCGAGCTTCTTCCACGGCGATCAAATCAGGTAGATCCCTACTTAACAACTAAACCACCTAGTTTTCCATAATCTTCTTACACAATCAATGACGTTTGGGCGGCATACTGTGCCAATTGTGTTTTTTTTTTAAAAAGTTCTATCACTGTTGCGGCCATCGTCTCGTAGTCGGAGTTTGATGCCTTATAGTAGGTGGCTAAATAGGCCAGGAAGTTGACTCTTGACTGACTATTCATAAGGCCACATGCGTTTGTTGGTGCTCCCACGTTGAACGCGGGGCATAAATGACAGGGCTGCGGGTGTTCGCGGCCATCCCAACAAGGCCAAGCGCCAAGAATTGGTAAGGCCATCAAAGACGGCTTTAAAGAAACTTGAAACTGCAAAGTTTAATTGATTCACAGTCCATTTTTAATTCTACATTGCTGCAAAGTCCAGCTGCTCAAATGCCGTCTATCAACGTGTGGTAGCGGCAGCTCCAATACAGTTCATTTATTAGTACTGGCTGTCCATAGACGCGTAGCACTTTTAGTCTCTCTTGCTGCTGGTAGTAAGTAGTAGCGACACAACCGTTACAACTTTCATTGAGCATTGAAGTGCCCACTTATAATAGGCTGAGCAGAATCATGAAACTCTCGGAGAATGAAAGATCTTCGTTCTGGACCCGCGTCCCAGCTGCGGGATCTTCGGAATGGCCGGAGTCAAGCGTAAAGCCGAAAAAGTCATTCATTGAGAGTCTGACACGAGTAGTGAGTGCTGCATTGAGCACGGCCCGCAGGGATGCATGATGACAACAAGGTCGCTGTCTAGAATGCGCGTTTACCAGAGTTGCCTACTGAACGCACCAACATGTTTCATGACGTGCTAATACGAACCCGTAATAATGCTGGGTAGCGTAGGCATTCTTGGCGCCATAACCGCGTACTGTACTGCCCTCAGGCTCCCCGATGGCGATTCAGGCACTTATGAGCGCCCAATCCTGGCCATACATATATGGCCTATAAGACAAGGCTGTAAAACTAAAACGAAGAATGGAGAAAGACATGGACAAGCCAAGGTTTCAACATTGTCGCTTGAGGTGGGAATCTAGTGTCCATACATGACTTGCTTGACTTTTCAGCATGGACGTTGTCGTCATCGTCAGGAGAGCAACGGAGAACAGAAGACCAGGAGACTGTTTGAATCCAAGCCTAGTAAGTAGAGGGCCATAATTATCTCTCTTGGCAGCCAAATTAGTAGGCATCCGAGTAGCAGCCGCTCAGCAATACACGGTTGGTAAGAGCCTCATCCTGTGGCGATTTCTGACAACCTCATCCCCTGGCCTATTCAGCAGGCACTTCTCTAATATATTTTTCCCTTGCTTTAAAAATGATCGAGGCGTAATGTTTTGCTACTACAGAACCACAAGTCAACTACATAGAGGCTGCTAGTTGAAGAGAGTCGCGGCTAATGCCCGTGATAGAAGCAGAGTGATCATATTCCGGCCAGTGTAAAGCCAAAACAGCCTTTTATTTCTGGGCTATCCTACTCTCCACTAGTTTCATGTTGAACATTATAGCATAGTGCCGAGCCACTACCATAATGATTCGTTGGTGTTGTTGAGCATGAAATGCGCCGGTTTGTGCACCTCTTTGGTCGACGGGGATGCACTATGCACTGGTCCACGAAATCAGACCACCACAATTTTTTGATTTATTGAACCGCTTTGGTCGACCGAGAAATCCCGGTCCGCCCGCTCTACATGCGCTGACTAGTGTCTTGTATGCTTGACTTGATCACGCTTGGTTTTGGGTAGTATGGGATGATGCTGATTATGAATGAGTCGTCAAAGGGTGTGGCTATTGGCATAGGGCTTCCTGCCGAAGGTTCCGATATGCCGTGCGGTACGTTGTTCCGAGATACAGCTCTACATCAACGTATTGTACTGTTATCTTGTATAGATGGGAACCGTGGAAGAAGACCAAACTTTCCTATAAAGAGGGTGATGCGCCGCTTGAAAAGTCAATGCTCATCACACTGAATCATCACTCCAAAGACACTCGCCTCTCATTCTCAGAACTCAGAACACACTCCTTCAACAAAAAAGTATGACCAACCACCAGACCAACATCTTATCCAGCATACTAACCCGTTGTTTTCTAGTTTTACTAGCCATTCGCTATCAAGCTTCACAGATCATCAAAATGCACGCTATTGTTCAGCTCGTTGTTTTCACTGTCCTGACCGGCCGCGTGTGGTCTTTTGACACAGCCAAGGACATTGTCACGGTCGACAAGGTCAAGAGCCGCGTTGCCGACCTGCAGCGGTCCCTGTCCCTGACCGTCAACAACGCAAACCCGCCATGGACGACGGCCGACCTTGCCAACGAGCCGGTCTGCGCTGGCAAGATTACCAGCTGCAGCACCGTCTACTTTAGAAACATGAAGTGGCTCGAGGGCGTCGGCGACGTGACCATTACCGCGCACGCCAACGTGGACGCTGATCTGGAGACGCGACACGAGGGCGGCACCCCGCAGCCCGACAAGGTCACCACCAAGACGTCGACCATGCTGACGGGCACCACCACCAAGGGCTGGAAGGTCGGCCTCAAGCTGTCCCCCGCCAAGCCCGTGGCGTCTCTCATCGGCGGCGACATCTCGGGCGAGTACAGCGAGCAGTACGCCGAGGCCAAGGCGACGACCACGGAGCGCTCGGTGGAAAAGTTTTGCCCCCCCGAGCACCGCTGCACGATCCAGACCATCACCTACCAGGCGACGCTCCCGGGCAACTGCCTCTCCTACCCCATGATTGACTGCGGCGGCGGCATCGATCCCTGCGGCACCTTTGGCCAGACGCCGATTGCGAGCAAATACCCCACGTCCGACGTCATGGACTCGTTCTTCCAGCCGTGCCAGCAGTTTTTGGACTTTGCCAACAAGGAGTGCAACAGGGACTTTAACAAGACGGAAAAGTGCGAGATTACGGTGCCGATTCTGAACGCCTCGGGCCAGCCGTACTCGCACATGATTACTACGCAGGAGAGCCTGGACAAGGCCCCTGCTCGTCGTGCCGACAAGGGTCTTCGTGTCCGTCGCCAGGACAAGGCGGCAGATGTCGGCGAGCCCCCGGCCGATCTCGTTGTTGAGTTCTTGGAGGATCTCAACTAAGAAGATGAGGACATTGGCAATATTGGGCAGATTACGTGGCAGATGGTTAGCCCAATGTTCAATTGATCGACAAGAGATTCACAATGTAGTTGGTGAAATTTCGATAGATTATCTTAGTATAGAGTGACGTGTCTTTGAATGATATAGGCAATTTGGCTTACAGTTCGCACATCGAAGTCGTCCATCACTTGACCTGTACTAGGTTCTTGTAGAAGCGCACTTGATTATGCTCGTTTTAGTCGATTCTATAAACAGGGACAGGCAGGGTTCTGGTTGAAAATAAGCCGAGGGCGTTACACGACTACGGATACACTCTGATGCGCTCTCGGCCGAACCTTGTATGAACCTATATCAGGCCTAATAATAATTCACGCCAATGAAGGTGTGGATCCGCATTTTTACTACGACACCTTGAGCTTATTTCTAGAGAGCCGCTAGAACTGTACAGACGGCGCTACCGCTAGCCAACTTACGACCTAGGCCGTACACGGACTTGTTGCATGTAGGAAATGGTTTGTTTGATCTGTAATAAAATTATTTGCACACTGTCAGATTCGACAGTAGTTTTGCCATAATTGATCGTTTAGATGAATCTCGTTGCAGTGAGGCGCAATTTGTTAGGTCACGTGCTCTATAGCGTATGTTTTTCGTCTCACGCCTACCTCGCTAGCTAGACTTTTTCCCTTCGCGACTCTGACTGACAAGACGCATCGAATCATTTCTTCGTGACAGCAATACCTTTCGAGCTCTTTCGCTTCGCTCCGTCCGCTACACAGCTGGTACTCGCGCGGCCATCTCTTAACGCCACCAGGTACTTTTGTACATGCAAAGCAGTCATCGATTGGTTGCTCGCCTGCATAAGGTCCAAATAACGTGATTCTCGAACACTGTCGCTCGTAGCTCTCATCCTGGCCATTTTTTCTTCTTCGATTTTTTATCTACTTGGATTCTTCATCGTGTCTCCCAAATTGTCTGAGAAATGCATACGGGAAGCCTCCACAGGAAAGATGAACCAAGTTCCCAGCCGCGGAACCGCATTTGCATCCAACTGAAACTGTGAGGCAAGGATAATCTAGACTTCGAGAGGTCGGGCGATTTTTCAACGGTGACCGCTCTCATTCGACGCCACCAGCGCCCTCCCTTTGGACCATACATGTGGCTCTCTGAGGAGCCTCAACATGCGCACTCCACTGTTGCCAAGCTGAGGCGTAAAAAAGATGCCTCTTCTCGCCAGATTGACTGTCGATAGGGGAGGACACTACCCATCAAACAAGTCGAATTATACGTGAATTATGTTTGGAAGCCTCAAAGACACCGTTGAGCCAGCCTCAACGGGTATCAGCTCGCTCTTTATGCGACATGGCAGGTTGTGAATGGTAACAGACTGCATTGGCCCCCGCATTTGGGACGGTCCAGACCCCGAGAAACTGGCAACAGCCCACTTTGAGATTAGCGGTGTATAACCTGGATCGTCAATCGTGTATACGAGTCTGCCGACGGGTGAAACATGTTCAGCAGATCAATAGGTGCGAGGATATATAATACCGCCGTCCGCGCTAGCGTCGCGGCGGAGATGATCGTCCTTCAGCCGCATCCCCCCAGCGAACCCATCATCATCATGGCGGTCGACTCCGAGCCAAGACCAGCGAATGCACCTGTCGCGGAGAAATCGCAGCAGCTGTACCAAGGAGCCAAGGCAGAGGATTACCACAATGGCACTGAGAAGACCCATATCGCCTCCTCTGTCACGAGCGACGGTTATTCCGACATTAATGGGCTTGCGGACAAATTTCGCAGCCATCTTGTCATCCCCGTCATCAGCAAGACTTCAGAGGCTTCTCCATGGACGGCTCTGGTCCCGGGGAGCACAATTACAGAAAACGGCATCTCCGTCGACAACATCAACGACTGCATTTCGTCAAAAGATACCTGGCGCGCCGGTGATGTCGTGCTGGAAGGTCTTACAGTGAGAGCCGTCATTGGGCCACGCGGTCTTCTCCTCACACAGCAATCCGACCAGTCGCACCAGAATACCTCGGTGCACCTCGATGAAAGTGGCTCCTCAGCCAATGTCTCTTTGGTGGTTCAGCCAGACGGCACATTGGAGGTGCACAAGACATGCTCGCACGACGGCATTGACGAGAACGGGCGGCCCTGGCTGGAGCGCCAGAACAGGTTTCTGGAAACAAGTATCGCTGTGAAAGAAACCGACATCTTTGTCAAGCCTCTCAAATTCACGGCAGGTGACGAAACTTTCTCCATCGACTTTCCCTACCTGGCCAGCCAGACTCTGGCACAACTCGCCATGGCAGGCATGGGGAGCAACTTGCTGCTGGACACGACAAGCGAGCTTCTGGGTGAAATGGCCCAAAAGGTCTGGCCAAAGACTGCGACGGAGGCGCCAAAGGACTTTATCGAAAAGGCGCACTTTGACAGAATCGACAGACGAGTGGCGATTGCCCGTGCCGCCGTGCCCGAGCTAGGCGCCATCATCGACAGTCGCGAGGTTGTTCTCAACGGCCGAACCCTTCTGGGATTTCACTCCGTTATGGAACAGTTGCGTAGTCATCCCGCCATTGAAGCCATTTCTCCAACTTTAATAGGGGAGATCCATGGTGACCTGAATCTCCACAACATTCTGTGCTGCGTCGGCCCGTCGGCCAACCGGCCAGTTGCGCTGATTGATCCGCGAGGCGTGCACCTGCTCAGCGACTTTGCCAAGACGCGGGACTTTGAGCCTGGCGACTACGCGTACGAGCTTTCTAAGCTCAAGTTTTCGCTCTCGGCGTTTTCCGAGATACGGCATGGCTTTTTGAAGCTGCAGGGCCAGGGCACTGACTTTAGGATAAGCTTCGATCACCACTCCGGCTCCGACACCATGAGACAGGCCGACGCGGGCTTCTTTGATGCGCTGTCATCAAAAATGGAATTTATGAAATGGGTCAAGATGGTTGAGCCCGCGGGATTTGACGCTCTGCGGAAGCGCGTCTTGCTGGGCGAGGCTGCCAACTTTGTTGCCGACGCTGCCTGCGCATTAGGCCGCGACACTGTGCACGAGGTGATTCCGCTTTTCCTGATTGGTTTGGATAAGCTCAACAGTGTCTTGGCCACTCTGAATGATACCATTTCCGAACACAAGTTGGACGACTGGTTCGCAAGCAGCGGCGAGCGGGACACTACGGCGGGTATCCGCGCAGTGCAACAGTCGCTGCTCAAGTCTCGCGTCGCGGAGCCTCTGTGGGATGTGTTGGAGATTCTAGTGCCAGCCAACCAGATAGCTACTGCAAGGGATCTGCTCCAGCGTCTACGGGGTAAATGTTTCCCCCTGCATCTGGGCATTTACAACTCCTCTCTGCCGATATCGGACCTGAAATTTCCCTGTATTGTGCTTCATGGCCTGGCAGAGGAGAAGGGCTCAACAGATGCGGTACTTTCCGGTATATTACAGGCCAACGCTTTCTTTGACGCTTCTGGGGTATCGGAGAAGGAAAAAAGTGCGCTGCGAATCATCTCTGTACAGGCCACTGGTGATGATTCCACCTCGTTCGGGCGACAGGGCAGCAAGCTTTTCGCCCCTGGTCCTTGGGGCGCTTCGCCGCTCGAGCTGGTTCTACTCACTTGCCAACAGTTTCGTTTCGGAAGAGGTGGGCGTTGGATCGTGGATGACGTATCTTGTTTTGTATTGAGCAGGGAGCTCCAAGCGCCAACCGCCGATGTTTGCGTACTTACTTGCGCGCCCAACGCAGACGACGTATTGCGACCTGTTCAAGCTGCATTGCAAAAGGCCTTGGGTAAGAGTGACCTTGACGCTTCATCTACGCAGAACTCTCTTCCAACACCAACTGTGCTGCCGGTCATGTTCCTCTCGACAGAGGCAGCCAATGCATTGACACAGATTGCCAAGCAAGGCGTGCAATGCAAAGGAAGCTTACTGACAGATATTGTGTTTGCGTCAAGGATGGATAAGGGCTCGTGGACGGAGCTTTATAGCGCCGTGGGCTTGGGGGGCGATGTCGCAGCGGCGTGGGAAGCCGCGCAGAAGCTGTCGGCCGCTATTGACGCCGAAGCTGAGTTTGTCTCGGGTGGAGACAAGATGGCCAGCTACAGATTTGGCTCGCTGGAAGAGTACAAGTCATTGATTGGAAAGGCAAAGAGCGACCCTGACATGAACAGCCTAGCATTCCTGGCTGCTACTCTAGCTTGGCGGGAGCAGTGGGCGATTGGCGAGTGAAGAAGCAGCCACGACCGCCATGGCAAGGCGCTGAGTACCGACAAGGAGCGGCGACATACGAGAGCTAAATGTATTTATCGGACAGGGATACAAAACAAACGCACCACATCCAGTACATAAGTAGCGAAATGACACAATACCTCATGCTTCTAGCTAATACTGTCGGGACCGCGTCATGCGACGGAGAAGGCAGTGCCATACATCAATCAACAAATAAACAAATCCAAACAGAATCTGAAAGTCAAAGTCAGCATTTGGTTGCTTGTTCGACGAACTGGATTCGGCCCATAGGTTTTGTGGCTGCAAGGACCTCCTAACCCCAAAGAGTTGTTCTGCACCCGAAGAGGAAAAGGGCGAAGCTTCACTGGGCTCATCACATGCAAATTCGAGGAAATTCGCCTTTTTTTTTTTTGTTCTGCCAGGCTGGACTGGCCGTTCAAAGCATGTGGTATTCTCATGGCTGCACATTATCGCCCTAACGTCAGCTCATCGTTCGTGCAAGAGTTTCTCCCCGCACATGTTTGGGTAATAATGGGAAATCGTTCAAAAGAGACCCAACCCACTTCTGCCCGCAGCTTGCTGGGTTTGAATTTCGACACCAATTTCCGGCCCACGGCGGTCCAGCTTGATTTGGCTAGTCTCCGTGCTATGTGGCTTGAAAATGCACGACTGACAGCAGAGCTAAGCAAAATGACGGGGGCGAGTTATAGCTAATAAACTAAAACAATAATCGGTGGCGAGTCTACTCCAGCGCGGGGTTCGGCCGCTTTCCCCAGAGTGTTTTTCTACCAGTTACACTTGGTGTGTGTATCTATCTCTACCAAGTCTTTCTGCGAGTCCCAAGCGTAACTACAACCCTTTTTCCCGGAAGAGATTGTCTCACCAAAAGGAAAAAACTGCTACCTGCTGTTTATGTACTTGCAGCGTTGGTTATGAGGGGCACAATGACTGTAGTGCAAGAGCGTCAGACAACCAGGGTTGTCTGTACTCTCTGTAGACAGTTTGGTTACAGTACGGGCTCGTGATGGTCGGGCCTTCGCAGCCTTGAGAAAAAAGGTACATGGAGAAAGAAGTAATCGTATGTGGCGTGCGCTATTGGTAAGCGGATGACCTGTAGGAGCAAGCCTCGAGTGACAAGACGGACAAGTACACACAATTATTAGCTCGACGTCGATGCAACCCGCGCCATCCGGACCTGCCTTGCCCTCCCTGCTTTGGTACAGAACTGACTGCCACATGTTATTTTTTTTCTTTTACTTCACCTGTACGGATAGGCTGTAGCCTTTTTTTCGGCCGCGGTTTTGTTTGGTCCAGAAACAACAAAAAAGAAATGCGACCCGCCATCCCGACCTTTGCCTTTTTCCCCTTTCCCTTTTTTGCCTCTCCGCTCTCTCTCCCCCGCAAATCATTCCACAGATCGCCCCTCGTCTCGCGTGCCCTAAAAGACATTCTCGAAACAAGAAAAACTGTCAGCGAAAAAAAAAACAAAAATATCATCTCAAATATTTGTGAATTCGACAACTGAGTAAAAATGACTTATCAAGTCAGCAGAAAGGAGCTCGTCGGGGACGCGGTAAACCGCGGCGCATCTTTTGTGCTCATTCTCGCATCTGTCATTACGGGCGCCACGAGCCACGAGCCCAAGGCCTTTACTATGCTTTATATTTTTGTATGACATTCTCAAAATTCTAGAAAGAAATTCGCAGTCTCAGAGGGAAATACTAATGTTGTATTGTTAGGGTGCTCTCTCGCTTCTGCTCTCTGGCGTCATGCTCCTGCACGTCGGCTTTCGCGTGGTCACAAACAGACATCCCGAGACCAACATGCGCAGGGCCCTCATGAAGTTTCCCTTTGAACTTCTTCTCATTGCGTTTCTGGTCCTGAGCACCTACTACGGCTTCTCTATTAGAGGCCATCGTGGCACTGACGGTCGTTTGGACGGAGACGTCTCCAGTCGTCGCGTCGCATGCGGGTTTCTCGGTCTTGTTGCTGCGTACGTATTTTTTTTTTTTTGAAAAACTCCTTGCGGAATTGGAAACTGATTCTCTTTTCCCAGTGGTGCGCAGATTATCCATGCTCCCGCCGCCATGGTCAACTGCCTCAAGGCCAAGCACGCGGAAAACGACTTGCGCGAGAAGCAAGATGCCGATGCCACGGCCCGCGTCGTTTAAATCGGATATATCAACTCTCTATTTCAAGCCAGCAGGCGCGTTTCCTGAAAGCAAGAGTTTGATTTGTTCAAGCTGGACCGAGATACCACTGTGTGAATACGGCTGTTTTGGTGATTGTTGTTGGGAGCAAAAGGCAAGACCCGTGGGATTCCGCTGGGGCAAGTAATATTTAGTAACGAGCAGTAGCCTTTGTAAAGAGTATATTCCTATGACGATATATAAATGCTAATTTTGATTTTTAAATCTTGTGAAACTTAAAAGGTTGCCAGCTGTGGGCGTTTCACGCTGTCGTAATCGAGGAAGAATCAGACTTTGCTACATTGGCATATAAATCTAAAACGATGTGCTCGGCTTTTCCTATCTTCTTTTTTCCACCACTTGCCTCTGAGTGAGCCTACTATCTCATGTTGAATGGCTGCTTGCCAGTGAGCGGCGGAGCAGTCTCATTCCCATCAACGATTCGAAATCTGCGCCAAGAGCTGCCGTGGAACACGCGGGGATGGAGTGGTTGATTCTGCGATATGATCCCCGTAAGCAGCCGGGCTTGCCATCTCGTCTCAAAATTAAGTGAGTTTTCATTTTCCATTTTTTCCATGTGAGGAATAGGTTGGTGATAAGGTAGGAAGCCCAATTTTTGATGGCTAAAATTGACGCTTGATACGGTTTTTGTCTACAGACTGCTCAAAGGGTCTCACTCGCTTGCCAAGTAAAGGGGCAAGTGGTTTGTGGAAACCCGACAATTATTTGGATTCATTATCCCTTTCTCTCCTTGTGAAATTCGGCGCCGATTCATAGTTTTGTCTTGTCAAACTTTCCTCCACGTCCCGCGCCCTTGTCAAATCTCCGGGCGCCGTGGACACTTTCCTCCGCCACGACCGATATTCCCTTTTCAAACTCAAAACGCAGTGCCTCTTCAAGACTAGGTGCGTCGTACACACTATAATGAGCAGACACGAGATCCGCCCGCATGCACTTTTGCGGAAAGCCCAGTAAGCTCCTCGCCAGCTCCCTCGCCGCCTCGACCGCTTGCCCCTTTGCGACGACGCGGTTCGCCAAGCCAAACGACAGAGCCTCCTGGGCGTCGACGGGCCGGCCCGTGAGAATCATGTCGAGCGCCCGGCCCTGGCCGACGACTCTCGGCAGCCGCACAGTGCCGCCGTCGATGAGCGGGACGCCGAAGCGACGGCAAAAGACGCCAAAGACGGCCGTGGTGTCGACGACGCGCAAGTCGGCCAGGAGTGACAGCTCGAGGCCGCCGGCGACGGCGTGGCCGGAAATGGCGGCGATGATGGGCTTGCTCAGCTGCATGCGTGAGGCGCCCATGGGACCGAAGGCTCCGTTGACCTTGTCCACCGGGCGGGCGACAGCCAGCTCGCCGCTGTTGTTGCCGGCTACTTCGTGCAAATCATAACCAGCGCAAAAGTTGGTGCCGGCTCCTGTAAAGATGCACACTTTCTGGGCGGCGTCGTTTTCAAACTTTTGAAAGGCCTCGGCTAGCTTTAGTGATGTGGCATGGTTGACGGCGTTTCTGACCTCGGGCCGATTAATGGTGATTGTTGTAATGCCTTCGTCAGTCGGCTCGTAGATGACTGTATTTGTTGCCATGTCAAGAGGTCCAAATGTCGAAACTATCATTATGAATTAGTACATTTATTAAATCTTGACCCCGCACCGTGGGCGCGATGCTATGTATTCTGTCATGGGAGGTGGTCGCTGGAAGGTGACTGAGCCTCGGCTGGGCCGGACTGTTGCTCCACTGGTTCATCATCTACGGCCCTACGGGCATGCGGGAGAGGGAGGTCACCTATAATGAGGCACGTAGCACACAATAAGGCACCCGGCCGACAACCGGTAATCTAGAAATGCGCATTGGCAAAGAGCAGCGATAGAAGACCATTAAAATATAGAATCAACAAAAAAGAAAAAAAAAAAAAATACAGCAGCCAGTATTCGCTGGTCGTCACCGACCCAACTACATAATAACAAGGTAGCTGCGGGTGGATCTGGTTCTCTAGCTCCCTACCCACCTGTATTCGGACTAGAGCTGCGGATTAGCTGTCAGGAGATCATCAGCTAACGTTAGCTGGCCGGCCCGTTGCCGACGAAGCGGCCATGTTCCCCAGCGCGATAAACAGGAAGCCAAGACCCCTCGCAGAAGCCATCGAGAGTGAGGACAATGAGTTGGCGTCGATGCGCTACCCGGACCTCGCACGGCAGCTTTACGACGCCGTCGGCTGCCAAAAGACTGAGCTGGAGCACATGATCTGCAAGCTACTCCGAGTACAAACGTGCCGCATTGTTCCATCTAACCTATGGGCATCTGGCAGCTTCAATGCTGCAATCTTTGTACGGCTGCCACAGGGCAAGAATGCCTATTTGCGGCTTCCGTTTGGGCATCGCATCGGAGAAGGCCCATTCCCTGGAAACGCAGATGAGAAGATTCGAACCGAGACGGCCACCTATATGTGGCTGCAAGAGCATTGCCCAGATGTACCGATACCTACCTTGTACGCGTTTGGATTGCCTAATGGTTTGACTGCATGTTCTCCCACCAGCATCACGACGACTATTGCGTCTGTGTTAATCGTCACTTTAGTATACGCGCCCGCAAAATACATCCTGGTGGCGTAGAGTCTGGTTACAGCTTAATCGCCTGTTATCGCATCTTGTCGGCCGTGCCGTCCCAGTACCATATGCACGCCATTCCATCCGCCATACCCTACCCTCTGGGTTCCTCCTCATCAGCGAAGCCCAGGGCAAGCGCCTCGACCGTTCGTGGCATAAGCACCACGACGACGAGAACCGCCGAAAAACCCTATTCAGGGGCTTGTCGCGCATCACTGTGTCGATGAACGCAACACCGCAGCCACGGATCGGGGCGCTGCGCCTCCAGGACGACGACACAATTGCTCTTAACAACAGGCCGCTCAACTTGTACATGCACATGCTAGAGAACGAGGGCGTCTCGTCGGGAATACCGCGGGGGCGGATGTACGCAGAGGTGGACGGCTACCTGTCAGATCTTCTCTCGTTGCAGGACGCGAAGCTGCGCGGCCAGCCCAACGCCATCTTTGACGTCGAGGACGGGCAGCGTCAGCTCGCAGCCTGCGCGGGGATGCGCGCCGTCATGCACCACTTTGTCGACCCGGGCACACGAGATGGACCATTTTACCTGACACTCAACGACCTCATCCAGAGCAACATCTTTGTCGATGAGCAGTGGAATGTCACGTCCATCATCGACCTCGAATGGACGCACACGCTGCCTGCAGAGATGCAGAGCCCCCCCTACTGGCTCACGTCCAAGTCCGTCGACGGCTTCTACGAGCAAAAGGATCGCGAGGAATTCGACGAGGCTGTCAAGGAATACCTGACTGTTTACGAAGAGGAAGAGGTGCGACGCGGCGGCTCCGGCAGACAGGCCGAGGTGCAGCGGAGAGCCTGGGATAGCGGCAGTTTCTGGTTCTTCCGGGCCGCGACGGTGCCCAAGGCCATGTACAATCTCTTTAATTGGCACGTTCAGCCCCTTTTCAACGAGGCGCACCCTGACCAGTCCATCTTTGACGAGGTCTTTTTTTTCTACTGGGGCAGACGGGCGTCCGAGTTTGTAGACGACAAGATGCGAGAGAGGAAGGAATATGTGCAGCAACTAAGCGAGGCATACCGTGATATGGGCATTGTAGAGTGAATATGTGCGGCGGAGCATTTTAAAAAGGGGAACGAGCATGGTTAGCGTGTTACTACTATTTTGACTTGATGTTAGGCATGCCAGGCAGGATGTGGTGCTTGGACAAGACAACAGAGCTGCTAAAAAAACCCCGTAGTCAAGAACGTGGCGGGACGCGATATTGAATACTGCCTGTGGCCGTATGTCCCCAGCCGAAGCGTCAAACTGCATTACATAGTTTCATTGAGACGGCACGAAGCTGCATTCTAGTATCCCGTGTACCGTTGAAAAATGTTACCTTCTCCAGGGCGGCATGATGAACAGGTTTCATTGCATGACGCTAATAGTTTCTACTTGAGAAATTGTCCGAAAATAAGGTATTCTGGCGGGTCCGGCCGGCCATGACGTTCGGAGATGGGTCTGGCCATTGCAACATGTTTGCCTGCCCGCTACAACATCAGACTCACTTCACGGATGTGTGGCTCCTGGGTACACTGTACATGAGCCGAATTTCGTAATTCTATAATATGGATTATGCCGCTTATAGGTCCCTCAAATTGCGCCTTCAACAGCATTCTCTCGGTGAAATGAGCGGCTCGCAGCGGTTAAGCCCTCGACTTACAACAAAAGAAGTGGGTTGGATGCTATTAAAGCCGGGCCAGCCCGCAATGTCGCCATCCTCTAGACAATGGTGTAGTTGCAGTGCAAAATTACCATCGCATTGCTCGGTGGGGGTCACAAGAAAGCTCAGTGGCAAAAATTGACATTTAAAAACTCATGCTCCGACTACAAAAGAATTGTGCAGATGAAGGCTGACACGAGAGTTCTCCGGCATTTCGAACTATAGCACAGCCATGACAACAATACTCGAAAAGGCGCCGTCTACACCAGAGGCAAGCCACGATGCGCCACCACGCGCCAAAAGGATATGGTATCGTACTACACTGTTCAATGCCTTTGTCATTGGCGCCGTCGGCTTCTTGGCGCCAGGCTTGTGGAATGCCATGAATGCGCTTGGCGCAGGCGGCGGCCAGGAGCCGTTTCTGGTGAATGCCGCCAACGCCCTGGTGTTTGCCCTCATGGGCTTCCTGTCCGTCTTTGGCGGGCCCATTGCGAACCGCATCGGCTTCGCCTGGACGCTCTTCCTCGGCGCCATTGGCTATCCCGTCTACTCGGCCGGCCTCTACACAAACAACCGCTTCGGCAACGTCTGGCTGGTGCTGCTCGGCGCGGCGCTCTGCGGCATCTCGGCCGGTCTCTTTTGGGCGGCCGAAGGCGCCGTGGCGCTCGGCTACCCGGAAGCTTCCAAGCGCGGCCACTACCTCAACATTTGGCTGTGGTTTCGCACCGGCGGGCCGCTGGTGGGCGGGTTGATTGTCCTGATCCTCAACAATAACGCGGCGGCCAAGCGCAAGGGTAGCGTGGACCCCAAAACCTATCTCATCTTTGTCGCGCTGCAGTGCGTCGCCGCGCCGATTGCCCTGCTGCTCACCAAGCCGGAAAAGGTGCAGCGCGCAGACGGCACAAGAGTCATTGTCGATGCGGAAAAGAGCGTCGGGTACGAGTTCAAGTCTCTGTGGAATCTCTGCAAGCGCAGAGACATTGTGCTCCTGCTTCCCATCTTTTGGGCGGCCTACTTTAACCAATACTCTGGAAACTTTCAAACCTATTACTTTGGTGTGCGGGCGCGTGCTCTGATTGGCTTTGTGAGCAACTTTAGCACGCTCTTCTCGTCGCAGGTCATGAGCATGTTCCTCGACTGGAGGCGGTTCCCGGTGAAGCGTCGCCTGGACATTTCATTTTGGTACATTGTCGTCTGCCATGTGACTGCTTGGATATACGCATGGGTCATCCAGGAAAAGTACACGGCAAACCCTCCTGCGTTGGACTGGGCAGATGCCGGGTTCGCCGAAGGGTTCTTTGTGCTGGTGCTGTGGGAATGGTCGCGCCAGTCTCTGCAGACCTGGATGTACTACTTCATCGCCACGAAAAGCGACAGCATCTCGGAGCTCAGTCGCCTCTCTGGTATCCTTCGCGGACAAGAGTCTTTTGCACAGGCTGTCAGTTTTGGTCTCAATACGCGCAAATGGCACGGTGGCAGGGTCCCTCTCGCCGTAAACACCATTCTTCTAGGTAGGAGGTCGCGTTTACTCCCAACTCTATAGCGACGGCTAATTGCTTCAGGAATCGCGTCCGTGCCGACATACATTGCGCTCAAGGAAAACATTCCACTGGTAAAGAAGGAGGAGGCTGGCGATTCGAGTGACGAGGCAGTGACCTTGGAGACGGTCGCGATTGGAAACGACAAAATGCCGAGTTCTGTTTAACTAGGCGACACGGTGAGGCCAGGGAATGTGGGCTTTTTAGTGGACAATTTGATCGTTGAGCCACTTAAATTCAGGTAGATGCCACGATGCCAAAGAAATCGAGGTAATATCGATAATGCAAGCAAGTAAAATCTGCTAATTTCGAAAACTGTCGTCTCATGCGATTTGGCAAGATGAAGATGCTTGTTGAAGGTATCACCACAGGGGTTGCATACTCATAGCATCACGTGCGCTGCACAGGGCGGCATCACAAAGAGGCTCAAAGGCGGCTTCAACACTGCACATCACTATTGCATTGTTCGAGCTCAGTATTCTAGTGCGCATCAACGTAAATAGAGTGAACTCTTTGCATCCCCAAGTACACCTGCTTTTTGCTTCGTCATGCCTCAAGCGGTTGCTGGCCACCCCAAACACCCCGTCATTGGATACCCAACACCTGCTACCAACACCACCATCGCGCCACTACAAAATACGACCACAACGACCTACACCGGTTCTACAGTACCGTTATCCTTTGCGCGCCGGCAGCAAAATCATGCTGCAGAACGCGATGCGCGGTCCAGACAGGAGGGATGGGTCACTGTCCGCGAGGGCGGGTTCATGCAGTCGTGGAAGCAGCGGTTCATGACTCTGCGCAGCGAATGGGTCGACTTTGCCAAGGCCGAGGACGGCAAGACGCTCTACACGCTGTTTCTCAATGAAATCGTCGCCATCGGGCGCGCCGAGACCGGGGTGCCCACGATGGAGATTAGCCGCCGCATTGAGGGGTCCTCGACCAGCCCCGGGGAAAAGGAAGGGCCGCTCAAGATTCTGCACATCAGGCCAAAGTCGGAACACGAGCTGTATACGTGGATCGACTTTATCCACATGGCCTGTCCCGGCCTCGGCGGCGTGAGCAACCCGACCAACTTCTTCCACGAGGTGCACGTGGGCTTCGACGCGGCGACGGAGCAGTTTGTCGGCTTGCCCCAGGAATGGGTGCAGCTGCTGAGCGCGTCGGCCATTACCCGCGAGGACTATGCGCGGAATCCGCAGGCCGTCATCGAAGCAGTCGACTTTTACGCTGATCTCCAGAAGCAGTCTGAGCAGGCGAGTGAATTTTTCGCGCTCACGCCCATCAAGATCCCCCGTGGCGACGAAGTTTTGCCTGCAAGCGGTTCCGCCTCGTCGCTCCCGGGCTTGGCTGAGGAGCGGACAGCAGCTGAAAGAACTCGCGTCCCTGGAAGACCGCCGCCATGCACGCCCCCAAAGCTGCCAGACCTCATCCCCAGTCGGCCGCCGCCACCGGCACCAAAGAAGTTGGGGCCCAAGCTGCCAGTTGTCCCGGTCTGGGAATACGGCGATGACGCGCCGCTGCCACCAGCTCCGCGTGGTGCAGAGGCTCAGGAACAGCCCGCGCCGCCGCTCAAGGTAGAGCGCCATGTGCAAAAGGTGCCGGAGTCAAGAACAGACGCGCCCCCATTCCCAGATACTGTTACACCGTTGGATATCCCTTCGCGACGCAGGCAGGCGATTCGACATGTGACATCGTCCGAGGCGGAGCTGATTGCCAAGCTGCAGCCTCTGATTTCGCAGAGCGACCCCAACACGTCATACCAAAAGCATAAAAAGGTCGGCCAAGGAGCATCCGGATCCGTGTATGTGGCTACTATCCGCAGCACCGCCGTCGGCGTCGCGCGGCAGCTGGTGCTAAAGAAGGGCCCAAAGACGCGCGTCGCGATAAAGGAAATGAACCTGGCTCGGCAGCAGCGAAAGGAGGCGCTCCTGGATGAAATTTCCATCATGAAGGAGGGCAAACACCAAAACGTAATCAACTTTTTGGATGCCTTTCTCGTCAATGAAAATAGAATGCTGTGGGTAGTCATGGACTATATGGACGGTGGCGCGCTGATTGATGTGATTGACAACAACTCGACCATCAGTGAGCGACACATTGCCACACTGTGTCGCGAGGTAAGAAACACCACCACCCCTCATTCACGGGCACACACAGTTTTGCTGATTTTCTCGGGACAGACTTGTCGCGGCTTGCAGCATCTTCACTCGAAGCAAATCGTCCACAGAGACATTAAAAGCGACAATGTCCTCATTGACTCTCGCGGCAACGTGAAAATCAGTAAGCACAGCTAACCCCTCTCTACCCAAGAATCCGAGGGCCCTGTACGCTGACACAAGAGCTCCCGCAGCCGATTTTGGATACTGCGCCAAGCTGACGGCGCGGCGCTCCAAGCGCGCCACGCTCGTGGGCACCACGTACTGGATGGCGCCCGAGGTGGTCAAGCAGAAGCGCTACGGGTACAAGGTGGACGTGTGGTCCCTGGGCATCATGGCGATTGAAATGGCCGAGGCGGAGCCGCCGTACATGGACATGGAGCCGATGCGCGCGCTGTACCTCATCGCCACGGGCGTCACCCCGCCGCTGCGCGCGCCGCACAAGCACGGCGCCCTGCTCAAGCAGTTTCTGGCAACGTGTCTGGTCGTCGACGCGTCGCGGCGGGCCACGTCGACGGCGCTGCTAAATCACGAGTTTTTGCGCTCGGGGGGCGACACGGCCGAGTTGGTGGAGCTGCTGGCGTTTAAGAGGCAGACGACGAGCTAAGAAGAAGAATTCTTTTTTTTTTTTTTTTGGATACGACTTGAACGTTTTGAATGAATGACTTTGCGTAGGCTGTTCTCGGCGGACTCAGTAAAACTTATCCTACCTTACACCTAGCCAGCCCCCAGGCGACAAGAGGGTTGTGTTGCATTTTTCGCTGCTACAATGACGTGGCTAGCTATGGATTTGTCTTTTTTTTTCCCGAGTAGACCTTGGTTTCCTTTACGGCCCCATTTGCAGATCTGTCTCTGCCAGATTTTCACATGAAACAGCCGGCGGGTTTGGTCTTTGCCTAGTAAAGCCGCCGTGCTGGCCATTACCATGCAAGCAACGCCGCATTGCTAGTGTGTGGACATCTTCTCCGGCAGTGGACATTATCGTAGCGTCCTTGAAATAAATGACATGTATACAAGATACAATTCTTTCGTTTCTACTATTTACTAATCAAGGGTTTCACTTTGTTGTAATTCTCGGCAGAGATGTGGCCTACTTCAACTCTTCAAAATCCGGCTACTGCTGTTGGCAATTGGATGTTAAAGTATAAGGTTGGAACTAGACTGTTGAGCACAACCTTGGGCCTCGCAGCAAAGTATCATTGGTGACTTACAGTAAGATGTTGTCAAGATAATGGTCTTTGCGCCAATCAGAAACATGTAAACATGTAGACCTTTCGTCCGACTCTTGTTATTGCAATGTAAAACGTTACCCCCCCCCCCTCTCCCCCTGGTTTCCTGCCTTTTTTGTTGCTCTTGGGCCGTCGCCGCCAGAGACTTTTTTTGTTTACATGAAAAGAGGGTAGACAGAACAGACGACCATTTGGTCCAAGTCGGCCGCCGACAATGATCAGCACCGGGGCGCGCCCGGTTTTTCCAAAGGCAGCTTCTGTGAAAGCAAGACGGCGACAGGCCAACTAAGCACGCGTCCTTTGCGGGAGCACGACGACGGGGCGCGTTTTACGCATCATAAAGCGCACAGTGTTTTGACGGGGTGAAAAGGCGGCGGTTCAGACCCCAGATGTTGCTTTGTAGCATCCGAGCTTCACTTACAACTGTATGTCTCTCTCTGTATGAGCATTCTCAAACGTTTGTAATATCTCTCTGATTCTACATCAGAAATCTCTCCAATTTATTGTACTTTCTGTCAGTCTGTATGAGTAACTCAAAGTGATTTGTTAAATGCCTACATCTATTCCTTCTGTTTTCTGCATCAGCATTTGCCGTTCTTGCGGCGTGCTAAGACAAGTTGAGGGTGAAAAATGCGTGTGGGTCATGCGCCGTGGGGCATGTCATGAATTGAATTACGCTCAAAACTATTTACTCAACATTATTATTATATATGTAGACCGTTATACACTTGATTGCTTGTAACGCCATTCCCAGTTGAGGTTGATGCATGGTATGTTTGTTCCTTGTTTTCTTCGTACCTGTCGTCGCCTACGCTACCTTGGCTTCCTTTAGCTTGGCCGAGATGTTCAAAATACGGCGGGCCAGGAAGCCGTACAGGGCTAGGAGCAAGTAGTTGACGATGCAAAGGCCGAAAAAGGTGCCAATGGCGCCCATGGTGAACCAGGTCCAGGGGCGGGTGCCGAGCCACATGAGGGTCTGCGCGTCGGCGCGGTGCCAGGTGCTGCTCTCGAGATCGGTAATGTAGCCGTCGAGGTTCGGGGGCGAGATGACCTTGACAGAGGGCGAAGGAAGGGTGGTCTTTTGCAGCAAATAGTCTTTGACGACGAGTGATAGGAAGAGGGGGCCCGAGGAGAGCATGATGTTGATGTAGGGGCCGTACTCGGCCCAGGGGCGCGTCACCGCGTAGTAGTATGGGAGCTGGGCGATAGCCATGGTAAAGGCTGGGTGGCGGGCCGAGGCGATCATGAGGTCATTCGTGACGCCAGTGGGCATGGTGGATTTGAAGACGGCGACATCGTCGTCCGAGTCGTTTTCGACCTCTTGCATAGGAAAGGTTTGATTGCACTGCGTGTCCATATCGAGATAGATGCCGCCGAAGTGGTGGAGGACAAAGTATCGAATGGCGTCGGCGCGCTGAATGGGAAAGGCGTAGTTATTCCAGGAATCAACGAACCACGGGTATTCCTTGGCGAGGAATTCTTCGGCACCCTTGTCGGTCCAGAGCTGAGGATTGTTAGTATTAGTTGGTCGCATTGTAGGCAGGAGAAATGAAATCCTCGCCGCCGAGGGTTGAAAAGGTGTGCTCACCATGTACTTGTAGTCCTTGTATACCTCCTTGCAGCTGCGTTGCGACTCTACCCACTTGGCGGGTATGGTATCGTTGGCGGTCGTCTGGTGAAGAATGCGCGGGATCTTGTGCTTGCCGCCAGGCGTCTCTGGGGCGGCGGTGCTGGGAAGGGTGAGCCTCGGGGTAAATAGGTCTTCGTTGCGGCGGAGGAGGGTGATGAGGGGTTCGAGGATGACGACGAGGGCGACGACAATGAGAACGTCGATGAAGAGGAGGAGCGCGGCGGCCTTGCGCTGTCGAGGGAGCAGGAGGCGCGTACGGGAGCGGCGACGATACGGTCTCGAGGGCGAGGAATCACCAGTTTCCTCGTCGGGAACAGCCTCGTACCTGGGCTGCCGGGGGCGGCCGCCCAACATCTGCGACAGCCAAGCCATGACGCGCGTTGTCGAAATGTAATTCTGTATGCGGCAGATGCGCGTCTGCTGGTGCGAAAGAGGGGAAAGAAGCCGGCGCGGATCAGGAGGAGGTAAAGAAGGAGGAGGAGGAGGAGGAGAAGGAGGACGTGGAGGAGGAGGAAGAGGAGGCGTAGGGGATTAAGGTGGTACTGTGACAGCAGGGCGTTGTGTTGGCCAGGGTCGGAAATCGGGGAGGGGAAAAATAAGGCGTCGTTTCGGTAGCCCTACGTTGATGTATCCAAGTCTGTGAGAGAAAGGGACCAGGCTCAGGGACGAAGGATGGGCCGCTGGCTAGACTGGGCTAGGCTGGGCTACTGTTGGGAAGTAGGATGACAGCCAGCAGAAGTCGTGATCAGGGGTTATGTTGTAAATTGTAGGTAGTCATCAGTAATAAGGCGGGACGAGTGAGTGGAGTGGTGGGTGGTGAGGGTAACGATGAAAGAAAGAGACCAGAGAAGAAATCTCGTCGGCAAGGTACGCATGCAATCAGGAGTAGGAGGCTTGGAGCGCTGAAGCCCAGAGGCTAGGTACTAATACCTATTCAGAGGCTAGAGCCCAAAAAAGAGGTCCAGCAGATTCATTGAGCGGGTTCGGATGTGCCGACCTGAGCCAATCAGTCTAGTTGAATGGGATCTGAAAAGTGGAGAGGATGAGGGACTTGGCTTGCCCCTGAGAAACTGCAAGACGCGGCGGCGGGCTTTTGGAAATGATGAACTGTGGTGCCAGAACCTTGCGGCTATTATTAAAGATGAGGGGTTGAAGCAAGCAGAAACTGCCATTCGACAATGAAATATGGTTTTTCGAAATTATTTCTAGCATTTTTCGCGGGCCACCGTGTTGCCCTTTTATTTCCATCATACCTTGTTGTGTGAGCCGCAACGAGGCCTCCCCCAGTAGCTAGCTAATTGAGTGCAACCTTTTTACACTTGTAGGGCGAAAAAGCGCACCACAGCATCCCGCCGTTGTATTGTACCTGGGGCGCTGGGGCAGGCCTCGTCAGCCCAAAAGAAAAAAAAGATTAAAAAAATAAAAAGGCCGCCCCGGGCTTGATGAGACTACTTCCAGGTCCACTAAAAGTCCCCAAAGAAGACTAGCCGAACCAATGACCTTATCCTGCAACCCGCCATTCTCACTGCTGACTGACTCTATCATCACGAACAAGACAACGCGAACAAGACAAGACGAGAAAAAGAAAGAAAACAAAAGCAAAGCAAAGGAGAGGCCGCTGTATAGCGCTGCAACTGTCTGTATACTTCGTACACACTTCCTAGCCGCAGGCACATGTGATGCCATGAGCTCCAGCTGTCTCGTCAGTGAGTCGTCACAAAACTTGTCAGCGATAGCTTCTGAGTACTTGACCCGTCAGCGGCGCTCTTGGCATCCTCACCCGCACGTGACGCCTACGTATGCATTTCGGCTCGCTTTATCCGTACGTACCTACATGCACATGCAGTCATGCACTCACATGCCCTGCAATTAAAAAAAAAAAAAAAAAAAAAAAAACTGAGGTCGTCGATTACAGTTTAGTACAGTCTCATGATACTTGCCGCACAACCGCAAGATGCATCTCCGCCAGACGGTTAATGATGAAAGGGGTATTCCTTTGTCCCTTTCTAGCCTCGAACCAACAGTCGCCCTCCCCAACCACCAATAACGATACGTCCACAAGTCGTCTTCTCCACGTGGTGCATGGCCTAGTGAGAAGCACGCAAAGTCTAACAGCCAAACTAGCCTTGCTTGCCTGTCCGCTGTACAGAGTACAATGAGAACTAGTAGATGACTCGCAAAGACGGACAGAAAATGTCCTCATCGATGCATCGCCCGACGAAATCACAAGTCGCGTCGACACTACTCTGCCCACAAATCTGCCTGTTCCACAAAAGAGCGATTTGCCGGCTTCAAGGTTTCGCCTCAGCCTCGTCTGCGCCTCCGCAATCGTGCCCGATAGCAGCGACGCGTCAATGGACATCAACCGACTATTGTTGAATGAGGCATGCCCTGAAGAAAATTGATTATCGCCATGGTCCATCTGTCAAGCAGATGAAGCAATCCGCTACTAGATTCGGCGCAGAGCGTGCCAGAACGGCACCGGGCTAGCATCCATCGCCCAATATCCTGTCGCGCCTCGAATTTGGCTGCCATGCTAAAGAGGCTTGTACAAGCGCGGCTGCGGACTCTCTCGCAGATGCTACAACTAACACTGCCCTTCACTTACTCATCCACGTGGCGACAACTCTGCTGCGGAAGTGGCTCAGACGGCAGCTTCTCCTGCGGGTGACCTTGACGGACACTTGTCCTTGTAGTCTGTATATTCTGCCTTGTATACATCGTACCTGATTTGCTGCCTCATGTCCTCTCCAGAATAGCTTGGCTGAATTTGTTGACAAGTTGCATTTCGCCGCCAACACTTACTAGTCTGCCAACTGCGGCAACTATCAACACCCACGACTGCGTCAAAGACCCTCGGCTTCAACCTCGACGGTGCCGGCCCGAGCCAGATAAGCAAGCCTAAGAGTTTAGCCGCGATCCTCACTACGAGCATTCGCCTCGTCATCCCGGCCGTGGCCCTGTACCCCGCAACTCTCCTGCAACAGATTGAGACAATGATGTGTTGATTATTGTAGTGTTTCTAGACGAGTTCCCATGTTGTACAGACAGCGTGTTGCCCCGGATAAGAAAAGAGTACATGAGAAGAAATGCATTAGTCTTATAGCACAAGTCCCTCTTACTTGCGAGTCACACCTCCAAGGCCCTTCATGACCAGCCATCCCGCCAGTAGCCGATGAAACCACTGCCCGAGACCGCTCTCCAGCAGCGTCGGCTTCTCATCCTTCTTCCGCCACAGCCACGTCTCATTCACAAACTGCACCGCATCCTCGCCATCCCCCACCAGCGGCTCCATCGCCGACACAACAATCCCTCGCACCGCCGGGCCCTTGTACGAGCGCGGCACGTCAATACTCAGCTCAACCACCTCTACTACAGCCTTGTCTTTGCTGCTGCTGCTGCTGCTGCTACTCTTGGCGCCAACCTCGTAGCTCGTGACCCTGTACACGCCGTCAACCACGTCGCCGCGCGCGAACCGCAGCCCGTCAATGTGCGCGGCGCCAAAGCTCGCCTTGCGCTCCGGCTCTGCGAGCATGCCGTGGATCAGAAACGCCTGCGGGGTCCAGCTAAACGCCTTGTACGTCGTGCGCAGGTAAGCCGTGAGCAGTGGCGATGGCGAGGTTTCGTCGGTGCCGCCGCCGCCGCCGCGCCGCAGAAGCTTGGCGACGAGGGAGGCCGCGGGGACAGGCCGCGATATGACGCGCTCATAACTCACGACCCAGTCTTGAGGGCGTGCGAGGACATCTTCTGGAAGGCTCTGAGGCGTGCGCGGTACGGAGGCGGCGGCGGCGGTGGATGATGGGGGCAGCTGTCCAGAGGTGCTCGAGGTGCGGCGTCGCACGGCCCAGTTCAGGTATGCGACGTACACGGTGGGCAGGACGACGGGTAGCAGAGCGACGGCGGCTATGCGGTGCCTTCCAAGGTCAGGAAGGGAGAGATTGAAAAGTTGCGACATGGCTACTTTGACATTGCAGAAACCTTTTTTCTTTTAAAGCTGAAGAAGTCACGAGGAGGATGCGAGCCAAACGAGCTGAGCTGAAACGGATGCCTGGTTATCTAGGCGTGTTTGAAACTAGACACTGTATACTCACACTGTACGTACAGTAGATCTGTGCTGTCAAGAACAAATTAAACGAGAATGGCCCTTTTAAAATAATTTCTTGCTTAGCTACGGCTGACTCAACGAAATAGAATTTATTGATGTCCTTCAGTCATACTGCCTTGTGAAGCAGCTGGTGCCACGGCAGTAGTTGCGGCATCAAGTGAAGACGTCTGTTAGAAACGTTGTCCTCCTACTGTATTCAACTTCCCCCTTCAAAAAAGACACCATACATAATTTAAGGCTCTTTGAAGAGAAGTGTCAATAAATCTCACTTCTTTACAAGATCTGCTCGACCTTTTGCGTGTACACGACTCAGGGACCCGCACAGATAATGCAATGCTGTCCCAAATCTTGCCCCTGGGACGGAATTAAATCCGGGCAATAGCAAGTAAGAGAAGATGAATAAGGACCCAGGCAATCAGGTTCGATAGCATTTCGTGCCCCACGGCTCTTCAGTCTACTTGACTGCCTCTGCCGTGGTGGGAGAGAGCCGTCTGGCATTCATCATCTATCAATGACGGGCTGAAGTGCTGCTCAAAATGTAGAGATTCTTAGAGATTCTCCATACGCAATCTGTGCGAATCAATACATCAGAAGTTGCGACGAAGGGAGAGAAGAAACGCAAGGCTGACAAAGGGTAGCAATGGCCGCAAGACGGTCCTACGATTACCGCTGCTGGTCGTCCTTCTGAGGGCTGTCTACAGATGGGCCATCCTCGCCTTTAATGCCTTTGCGCCGTGTTTTTGCAAGCTACAACAGCCGCTATGTAGTTCCTGCCAATGGCTTTATCTGCAAGAAGCTGTGCTGTGTCATAATTCATCAATTTCAAGCTTCCAGTCACACCATCCCATGTCGTCGGGTATACACCGCTCTGACAATTGCCTGAAAACAGCCAGAAAACTTCATTATGGAGATGTTAGATCGGACGAGTCCCGAGAAGCACCAAAACTCGGATGGCAGGTGAGGCAATCACGGCAATGTCCCGTGCCGCGACGTCCCAACAGGCTGCAAAGCCTGAATAGAAAAGGTCAAGGTCTCTTTGGTGTGAGTCAAACCCGGCTTCTCCTAGCTCGAAGCCATGATAACTTTGTAAATTAGTCTGGAGCGAGCAACCGCCGGCGGCTAACGGAGGCGTCCCATAGATGCTGTCCACTCTAGCAGATATAACCATGGCATGTATATGCTCAAGGAGGACTTGGAGAAATATGAAAGTATTCATCTAGATTGGTACGAGTGTCGTGTCCCTATTAGCCGATCTAAGAGGTCACTCAACTCCAGGTACATCCTGTTTAAAGACTGTATGACTAGGTAGGCTTTGCCAAGACCAACGGAACACTCCATTTCTAGCCTTTTGTATTGTCACATCAAAATCAATCAGTCCATCGAATATATGAACCACAACATTTGATGTCCATCAACGTTACAGAGTCTGCTGAGATGCACAAGCGAGTTGCCTGTGACCCTAGCAACATCACACCAGCTTATGTCCACAGCCACTACAATGTTGACTGCATTTGCAAGAGAGCAGCAGGTCTTGTTGCTAATGGCTTCATTATTACTCTGCCAGTCACAGAAATGGCTCTAGATTTCAGCCAGTACAAAGTTAGCAATGCCGGTTACAAACTAAAGACTAAATATATCGGTGGTTGCTCGGAATCATTTGTCCTAGCAACGCTCAAGGGTAACCTGGAAACCCATATCGCACTTTGTTAATTAGAAACACCAACTGGTGAGCTATCTCGCTATCGACCCCAACAGCGATCCCAGCAACCAATCCGATGACGACATTGTCAACTTCGACAATGAACTCAGCTCGCAATCGAACTCTTCCACCTCCGTCCTCAACTCGTACGGTTACGAGGAAGATGGATTCTCAGTGTCCTGGCCCCATCTGCAAGGAGTTCATAAGGCCAGCTCCCGCGGTTTGTCTGTATTCTTTTCCTCGAGTGGTCTCGGTGTTGGCGGCTATGGAGATTGCAACTGCAACCAAGTGCTTTTGTTGCACTGTGCTCTGCTTCATGCCCCTAAATCACCCCGTTCGAAGCTACCGAGTTCTACATCGGCGACGAATATACTGTCTACTTTGAGAAGCATGGCTCGACCAGTGATAGATTCTCGTACTACTTCGGTGTCCCCGACTTTCAAACCCAAGACACACAGACCTATAAGAGCAACAACTGAGACAGCTTCTACAACGAATACCATGACTACCGCGGTCGTGAGATTAATGACTTCTCAGGATCATCCCTATCATGCAACTGCCATGTATGCTGTGGAACTCTGCAGCAGTTGTGAAATCCATTACGTTTAAAATGCCTCAATCAATTACCTCAATCACCCCTCGCCACCTGCCGACGGTTCAGCTAGTACTGGACGCGATGTGTCTCAAGCCCTTCCCGTCGCATCGCCGCAAACGAGCGCAATCGCTGTCATCGAATACAGTCATATGCAGCGTAAGCAATACTGCTGTAAAAGTACGTCGTAGCGGGCGCTCAGCTTGAGAGATCTTTTGGCCGATGCAACCCTGTGGCGGCCTGAGGTCTTAGACGGAATGCGGAGGGGTCGTACGATGTCCCTCGTATTCACGCATGATTGCCTACAGCGCTGAGCACACCCAACCCTTTGCGCAATCAAGATTTATAGATGGAAATGTCTATCGATGTATCTTGTATATTGAAAACGCAGTCGGCGGATCTCGGCGAAAATCTTACGATCACGGACAAAAGATCAAGGCTCTTATCGGGGAAGAAATCGTCAATTTAGTCATCGAGTTCTATATGCCTCTCGCTTAATTCAGAAAGTGATCCCAAGTAAGCTCCTCCACGACAGTATCCTGAATGAGGCGCTGCTCGCCATCCTCGTCAACTTCAGTCCAGACGTAGAACGTCTCATCCACCTTGTCCGCCTCGCGGAACTCGCGGGTAAAGTTGGAGGGAATGCTGACAGGTTCGAGGGAAGCAAAGACCATGTCAGCTCTGGTGCGGTAGTACTTGAATAATGGCTGCTCGTCACGCTTCGAGATCTTCCCGTCCTGCACTTGCCAGCCGTCGTTTTTGCATGCCTGATTCTGACAGAATTTGACATCCTTGGCGCCCGGGTTTCCGAAACCGATTTTGAACCCCGTCTTGCCCTCCTTCTTCCACCTCCTCTGGAGGCCGGAAATCTTGCCGCCCTGGTAGCTGTTTTGCTTCCCGGGAACGCAACGGGAAACCTGATGGCCCCTATCGGCCTCCTTGGTGCTAGCAAAAGGGTACTCGTCGCAAGACTCGAACCCGGTACCGCGGTGCCCCGGGCCGGTCTTGCCCTTGTTGCACTTGTTGCCTTTCTGGCATCCAGCGCTCTTGCGGCGTGCATCTTCTTTGGCTTGGTCAGGCCAGTCAAAGGTCAGTGCGACGGGGAATACTGGGTTGGCGCAACGAACGGCCCAGCACATGTTTGTGCAGACTTCAGCAGCTCTGCTACAGTCGAAGATGAGATCTGGGGGCGCGGCCTGTGCATGCCCGACAAAGGTAGTAAGACCAACTATTCCAACAAGGGAGAGGGTAGAAAGCTTGAAGATCATCTTGCTGACGTTTCGGTCCTAAGATTTAATGGTGTTGCATGTATTGCCTGGTTTCTGTTTTTTTTTTCTTTGAGTGAGGCTTCCTCCTATTTATGATAGATGGGTTTGGTACAAGCCTTGGTCGCAACGGGTCGTCGCGCACTTCTCGGACAATTTATTGTCTCTCCTCACAGCCTCGTATGGATGTCTGTGTCGCAGTGTTGCAGTCATGCTTTTCATTCTTCCTGATTGAAGATCTAGTCTATATACAGGCATATGCGTGATATGCATGGTATGCAACCCAAGAAGCATGAGGCGTAAGCTGAAATCAATGTTTGTGGCGTTAGCAGAACTATGACAGATGCAGGTTTCAGTTAGTGTGCAATTGTGCCCTTGATAGCGAGGTGTCTGACCATCTCGGTGAGGTCCGAATGTGGTGACAATTTTATGCGCGATCATACTCAAAGCCAGCGTCTTCCGAATACACCGGACGGCGGTGTAGATCGAGCAGATCAGACGAGGCTGTGGCTGTGACCCTTTCACAACGGGCCGCATGAATGAACTAACTGACTTGTCACCGCCCAGAGAGCTAAGAAATAGCTCACTTATGGGAAGCAAAAGAGGGACTGCGAACAAGAGATCCATAATGGAGAACGTGGTAATGCATGAAAGGGCTCCATGCTATTCAAGCGTTCCTCGGTATAGCGTTTTCGTTTAGACATTTTGACAGACAACAAGGAGGGCGCTGCTTTTGCCCAATCAATTACTTCTTAGTTTAAAAGGTGGTCCACCCAAATTGCAGCCTGGCATCACGTGGAAGTGACGTTGATTGTAAATGAGAGAATACAAAGGCGCTTCGTTGACCCCTCACTTTGTGGAAAACAGCAGACTCATCACCACAATTCAAGAATCATTTGTCAACATGAGTGCTGTAGCAGACGACGATAATATCAAGGTTTATTGTACAGTAACCGGTCTTACTGAAGACGCGATATGCGAGCTCCTGCGCAGCGACGTCCTGAGCACCGTCGAGGAAGTCAAAGAGCAGTTCACTGTCAAGTTTGTGCCAGACCAAAGACCTCTGCAGATTGTCAAACATCATTGCGACAACTATAAAGTACCGGATTATAGTGACCAGTCGTATTTTTTGATCGTGGACTCGGTCAACGCGGCGACAGATGGCGTCTTACTCTGCGATTTGGAAGCCGAACATGGGTTCCCGGATGCCGTTCGAAACATGCCAGACATGGCTGGTATGACGGCGGCGTCTTTAGGAATTGCCAACTCCGACTGGACTGAAGTACGGGAAGGAACATGGCAAGAGCAGCAGCCGCCAGTACGCCGCCTCGCCGTGTACGATAACCGAACGAACGGAGACCGAGACAGCTTCCACCAACTCGCGAATGCCGTCGACGTCGGATTGCACTACGTAAACGACGAGGGGGACCCGCCATCGCTAGGCAGTATAGACGACCTTTTCAGATATGTGGCGATATCACTTGAACAATCCAATGACAAGGACGAGCTGATCAGGCAGCATCAGCGCTACGCTGAGGACAAGGGGCTTGACTCGATTCGCCTTGCGGTAGTTGACGACAAGTACGCCGCTGAGGGAGCTTTGCTCATTCAGGTGGAACCACGAAAGGAATTGCGGTGCAAGCCCCCAGTGGCCGGAGAGCTACTTTACTGGAACGCCATTGGCTTCATGAACTGGGAAGAGATTGAGGAATTTGCGTCCAAGCACTCTGATTTTGAGCAAAGGTCAGTCGAACAACGAATGGGTGCTCTACAGCCGCCAAGCATGGCTGACCCCGAGATCCCAGAGACTGATGAGGTCGGCCGCGGCGACGATGAGCTTGACAAGGACCAGAGCCGGCATACTCGGGACACGGAGGGTCAGCAAAACACGGAGGAGCGCCGGTTCAGGTATTATCGCACAAGATTGGGAATGGTCATCGCTTCGATGGATCCGCAAGAAATTCCTACCAACTTTACTCGGTCGCGCCAGGGGTCGGAAGGAGTCGATGAGCTTGGAGGAAAGGGTCCAGTGCAGGATACGATTGTTGAAGAGCTTCCATGGGATTACTACCTGACAAAGAATGCTGCCGAGGAGGACGGCTAATTGCCCAGTAGCGACTTGTGACTGAGTTGGCAAGTGCGTCGTTGAAGGTACCTGTCCTCTCTCGGTTAGGTTCATCCCCAGATTCTCGGGGTGGTAGATATATCATGTAGCTATAGCTCCTTCATCATTTCATAGCAAAGATTTGAGGCCTGCTCTCGTATTTGTTACTGAACTTCTCGGCCGACAAGATCAACCTGAACTGCAATCGATCGGTACGAGTTGTCTGCCATGATCCACCGCCTTCTTTTTGAGGCACTCAGCCCCACCTTCGCTCCATCTCAACGAATAGCCCACCTAATGCATGAAGTTGATAGGCTGAACCCGAGGTCGCGGTCCGCAGCGCATTGAGCTTGCCGGTAAGCTTCTTGGCTTCTTGGCTTCCTCCGGTTATCGATTTCACCTTCATCTCAAACAACTGTGCGCCGCGCAGCATTCCTACCTGCTTCCACCTCGTGGACTACTGCAATCGTCATCGGCAAGCCGGCGTTGGCGACCGAAACTAAACTGTTTACCCTTTCCTATCTAGCCTAGCCCATGGGCTAATGGCACTGACCTCCTAACGCTCTACGGGCACTATCCCGGCTAAACACGCGCTTCTTGACAAACGACAGGGCTACAACGCAATGGCCTCCCTATACTCAGGTCTCCGGGTATGGCTGTGATCCTCCCTTCAATAGCTAGTCGATTGAGCAGCATTCTAATGTATTCGATAGACCGCATCGATAAGCAATATCCGCCGGTCCGGCTCGAGCTCAATGCCAGCAATAGTACGACGCGGCAATAAGATTTCGCGTTGCCAATATGGCCTCCACTGTACCCGTAACTTATCCACGTCACCATATTTGCGAAACACAAACCCTCAGAATCCTGCTACTGAAAAGGCTGATGATGCGAGCGTTGCGAGTGCGGAGACGCATGCGCCACTGTTGAAAAAGCGCGAAAAAGAGTCAGCCAAGGGCAAATACAATCTATACGGAGATGACTGGGAGGACTCTGTAGATTTTGCCATCAAATCTTTCGAGGACTTACCACATCGTATGTTTGGTGTCAATCAGCACATGATCATCAACTATGAGCTGAAGGAGGCTCTGCGTATGATGCTACGGCAATTCAACGCACCGATCGTTTACTGCTTTGCATATGGTTCCGGTGTGTTTCCACAAGGAGACCTCGGGCGCAGTATTAGCGAAGCTGAGTTTCGCGCTGTGCATCCCCAACCACCTGCCGCCCTTGTCAAGGCGCAGAAAGGCTCCCCCAAAATGATAGACTTCATCTTTGGCGTCTCCCACACTCAGCATTGGCATTCCCTCAACATAAAGCAGCATCGAAAACACTACTCTGCAATCGCCTCACTGGGCTCGGGCGCGGTTACTCATGTGCAAAATTGGGGTGCTGGTGTCTACTTCAATCCGTTCATTGAGATGAACGGCATGCTGATCAAATACGGCGTTACGAGCATCGACAATTTGGTTCGCGATCTCTCCACATGGGATAATTTGTACTTGGCTGGACGGCTGCAGAAGCCAGTCAAGATCCTTCGCGACCACCCGCAAGTTCGTCTTGCCAATCAGCACAACTTGATTGCTGCGCTACGCACAGCCATGCTCCTTCTACCCCCGGACTTCACCGAGTCTGAATTATACAGCACGATTGCAGGTCTCAGCTACCTAGGAGATCCTCGCATGGCACTTCCTACAGAAAATAAGAGCAAGGTCGACAACATTGTTAACAACAATGTCGTACATTTCCGCCGTCTCTATGCCCCGCTTGTCAAGACGTTACCCAACGTCGAATTTACGGGGCCCTGTCGGCTAGATGATCAGGACTGGGTGCTCGATGAGAATGGCGACAATAAACTACAGCAAGATATGGACCCTATCAAACGCGGCAACATGGTGCGACGTCTTCCTTCAAGCTTCCGCTCGCGCCTTTACTTCCAATACCAAAAGAAGTTTGCTATTCCGCGCGAGGAATTCTCCATCATGATGAAGACCACTCGGGATGACGATCCATCATCGAACAAGCGACGTCAAGGCGGCGAGTTTGATCGCAGAATCGCCACCGACAGACCTGAAGAGCTGCAGGCTCTAGTTCGCCAAGTCATTAGGCAGACGGTCAATTGGCCTAGTACCAGCCAGAGCATGAAAGGCCTCCTGATGGGTGGTTGGCGCAAAACGTATCGCTATTTGAAGGAGAAGTACGACAAGTGGAACCAAGGCAAGAAAAATGAAGCCGAGAAAAGTGCCGAGGCAAACAAGGCAGAAAAATAGGCTTCATCGATATCCAGCCTGCGTGGGATAACAGGGTAAAACGCAAGAAAATATGTGCCGAGTACCCTGCGAGGCTGGCCGATGGATGGCGATTTCATAGAATAATATGGGCAAATGTACAAAAATGGACTGCATTATAGACTATATAGATGAGTCATAACAAAAAACCAACATCAACACACGAGCCAGGAAATTACGATTTTTAACGAGGCAATCCATCTCAGATGTTTCGGGGACACCTAGATTACGCTTGCGGCTATGACGATGTTGTGAAACTCACCACTTAACCACTTTCACATTCATCTAGTGCATCCAGTACAATGAAGGCACGTGAGTAAGTCCTTGCCACCGATTGGAGAGCGTTTGAGAGTTCATCAACAGATGGCCTTGTCTGTTTGTTCTTGTGTTTATTATAGAGAACCTTCACCTCGTTCTGGCAGAGATGGCCAAGGTTGAGCCAGCTGCCTCAGCAGACTAGCGAGGAGATGGTCAATCTCCTGCCTCTCTTGGCTCTGAAGTTGCAGTAGATGTATGCAACACCGACGTCATTGACACTTGCAAAGCGATAAAAGAGATCATCGATAACGATCGATATAAGTATCGTCTTTCCAGATCTGGGAATGTCTGGACAGAACAAAGTTTGTTTCTGTGTGGCCCGCCAGGTCTGATACTGTGTTGAGTCCAAAAACCAGTGGCCAGTTCCTGGTTGCCGGACCTTCAAGAGGTCGCTATACCGAGAGCCATAGTCGATTGGCGTTGGCGTTGGCCAGTTGAGAATTTTGCCATCGTCGTCTTGGGCTACCGTGGACTCGATATGGGTAACGCCTTCACTCGTTGTCCTAAACGCCTCGGAGACTGCATATGTGATGGCACTCATAGGACATGGTACCAAGAGCCAACTTGGTTATATATGTTTTGAGTGCAAAAGTGAGAATTCATGTGTAAGGGGCCATGGTTAGCGCTAGGTTGGGCGAGGCGTCGGTATGCGGTGGCTGCGAATTGCTCCCATGAAACAGACACTCTCAAGACGACCAAGATGACACTTTCTCAAGACGGCCAAAATAAAGGATCAAATGCTGGTTGAAAGTCGGAATGCACGAACAAGGGACACTGGGCATAGAGAATTAGGCTGAAACGGTCAGTGACATATATATGCGCTGCTGATCGTCAGCCACCCGCCACCTCAGCCGTGAATCTCGCCGGGCCTAGTTAGCGCGCGCCGTGCTCTCGATTTGGCGACAACCTACCGGAGCGGGCCGCGCGGTCTTGCTTGGTGCTGATGAGCAATGAGTTATTAGGAAAACAGAGCATCTCCCCTTGTGCTTACCATTGCACCACGCGACTTCAACATGGGGGCGGGGGGAGGCTGCTGATCTCCCAGACTGAGAGGCTCGGCGTAAAGGAGTCTCGTTCAAAGGAACGAGAGAGTTGACATGTCGGGGTCAATGAAGCAATCTATTACGGATGATGTCGTCGAGGCCGAGGCGGGAGGCGTAAGTTGAGCGGGGTGATTGATTCCTTGAAAACGGGCTGTCAAAGTGATGGTGGGACTAGCCAGTGTCATTAACGTATGAGGGTCAAAATGACAACTGCATCCTCGCCATACATCTGCTTTCATCCGTGTCCCCGACAATCAAGGCGTATGCAACTTCTACTGTAGTTCGAGATGGAAATGTTGCTATTCCCCGCTCCACAAGTCCAGGCATGCTCGTCAGGCCAATACCTGGAGCATCACTGGTATGTGCCTCAGGGAGCGTCGTCGGGGTCAGAGACAAGAAAGGGCATCTAGAACGGCTTTAGAGATACTTTGAGGTTGCACCGGCATTCGATGCATTTCGATAGTGGTCTGCTAAGCACGGGCCAAAAGAGCCTCCGAGTTGGCAGTATGAGATCTCTGCAATTGCGAACATCTCTGCCATGTGGAATGCCTGCCCAGACCCAGAAGTCTCCGCCGAAAGGCAACGATCAGCTGCGCGTGGCTGCAGGCATTGAATCATTTTGCACCTTTTGCATCAGCTCACTCAAAAACATTACTCAAAGCTTTGACCTTGCGGATGTCCGGCAAGTGTATCCGTAACCGTCATTGACGATGGAAAGCAAGTCTGGCTACGAAGAGCACTGGCCTTGAACACACGCATTTTGGGTCACCCTATCCGCGTCATCGCCGGGATCAGACGAACCCTTTTCAACATCGAGGGTGTAATTTGGTGATTATCAAGACAAGCCCCATGACGTTAGACCCGGTTACCTGGTTCCGGCCACAGGCAGGGTGAGTTTAAACGTCGTTCAGCCACATGGCAGGCGGTGCGTCTCAAGGGAGCCCTGTGAGTCTCAGTAAGTCTCAGATTAAAAAAAAAAAAAGAAAAAGAAAACAATAGCAAGAACAATGCTGTGCCAATTTCATTCGTGCACCGGAAAACAAAAAAAAAAACGGTAGAGCGGAGAGAGAGAAATTGTGTCTCATAGGGCAGCCTTATGACCACCCCATCGATCTTGATGAGAGCGGTGTGATCGTGGGCAACTTAAAATTTGAACGCCTGTCTGATGCATGCCACACCGTCATGGGCCTGGGGTTTGAGTTGCCAACCTGCTGTCGGTGCGGGCGGAAGACGGACATGGGCCAGGGCCAAAGCCGTTATCGAGAGATGATGCAGGCATCCCGACGTCCTGGTAGATGCGTGTAATCTTGTTGACTTGACTGGAACGGGGCTTCCAGCTGAAAGGGAAATGTTTGTTGTTAGCAAAAAGTAGATGGAGTAGACAACTTGAACGTCTCCTAGGTATTTGAGTGACGTCAGCTTTAATGGACATTTGTTGCCACAAGTGGGGGTTAGTTGAACTGCGTGTCCATTGAGTCTCGATAACCATTGCAAATTGAGAGCCCCCTGACACAAGCGTTGTTTGATGCTCGGAAACAGATTTATCAACTTGTTCACAATCAATATCAATAAAAGAACGTTAGTACCCACTCCAGCAACTAGAAGAGAATCTCGTGTACGGGCCAATTCAGCCGGAGAATTTTGCATCACTTCGACAACGCGATAGGCCAGCCGGCAAGTGTCATGACGGGTCTTTTTTAATGTCCCCGGACCCAGGGCTTTGGATGAGTATGAGACATGTGCTTGGCAACGGGGCCAACCAGCTTGCCAGGGTTCATGTGGCGTTCTTTTTTTTTTGGGCCAGACCCGGTCTCGTGGGTCGATCTGTGCCACCCCTACGCTCGGTCGCCTCGCTTTTCAACATCAATAACTACCTAACTAAACCATTTGGGCCTTTACCCGGGTCACTCGGTACTCGGTAGGCGAGCCCCTAATTTGCAGCTGTGAGCTTCAAAGACTTGGCCATCTCAGCTGTCTCTCGGAGCGGCAAAAAGCTCTCGACCGAAAGGAAAAAAAAACAACAACACAGAGAGTAGGCAAACTTCCAGGCTCGACGACACTGACGTGAAAAAGCCTGTGCCAATTTCCCTATTTGATTTATTTTTAATTCATGGCCAAGCTCTGCATATTGGCAGCTGGAAGCCACGACGCTGCGTATTCAGCCACAATTAATGCATCCAAAAGTTAATTGCTTTACGGAAAGGCACCGCACCTGAACTGCTAACCTTTCCGCGGGTCGAATCTGGCAAATCGCGGAACAAGGTCATCGCGGCAGGTCTTATTTTTTTTCGCTGCGGCGGCGCAGCTTCGGCAATTGTTGGAATATGAGTCGCGCACTTTTTTACTGTCCCACCAACTCGGGTAAATAAAAACGAATGGAAAAGAAAAGAAGGAAAAAAAAAAGATTGGCAAGCCACCGACTGGACACCAGTAGTCCCGCCCGCACCCTGAGCTAGTAGGTAGTTGACTGAATTATGCAGGGAACATGCCCGTAATTCTGCGGGTATTTGGGGTTGGGTGATCGGCAGCAATGCCATCGAATCTCAAAAGTTATCGAGTGGGTGCGCAGAATTCAGACAAGTGAAAAGATGGCCACAGGTTTTCTCGTTGGTGACCCAAGCACCCACTTGAGTATCATCGGGGGGCAAAAAGTGAGGGGAACGGACATTGGTACTGCAACCCTCGTGGTTGCGGCTTGTGCGGTGAAACGGCCAGAGAAACAGAATAGCACAGCCAGTCTTTTGACCAGAAAGCGGTAGGTGCACTGCGTCAATTGTTGCAACAAAGCTAAATACCTATCCGTGAGGTCGCTTGAGTATGTATTGGAATACAATGATTCAGTCAAAGAAACCTGAACACGAGTAGTAAATATGTGGCCCTGTGCCAGTGGCTCAGGCGAGCCCCAGGCTCCGTTGCAATTGCAACTGTGATAACCGTGGAGTCGTATCACAAGTCTTTTTCTCGCAACACAGCCAGGCGCGCGCGCCCAAAAAGACTCGGTGAAACGCAAAATTATTGGCTGCTGAAGACGGACTCCGAACAGAAAAAGCCACCGGCGGATCCCGCACAATGAGAGGGGGCCCACGGGCAAGCCACATTTTACGGTATTTTGATTCGTATTACGGTAATTATTTAGGTAGTTACTTTAACTGCGGCGTCCCCGTCCCCGTCCCGGCCGCCCAATCTTACAGAGAGGGCGGCAGTGAAAGGAAGCTTCCGCTGTTGCGCGGGAAGCTCCCGACAATCGGGTTGAGCAAAAGCCCCTGCCTGCAGTGCCAGCCACAGTGGGAAAAAAGGAATCCGCGCAGGGCATGCTTATCTGCATGCGTTGTGTACCTGCCTGCCTGCCTGCATGCCTGCCTGCCTGCCTGCCTGCCTGCATGCCTGCCTGCCTGCCTGCCTGCCTGCCTGCCTGCCTGCCTGCCTGCCTGCTCTTGCCTGCCTGCCTGCGTTTGTCTCTTGATTCATGCATTTTTCGCAATCACAGCTCTTTCCAAATCTACAAACAGGCAAGTTGTGGACAAGAGGCCCCAATTTTCCCGCCCCCGCCCCCTCTCCCTCCTCCATGAGCTGCCTGTGAAAGCAAAAAGTCCCAACAACTTGGGTTAAAAGCAAAAAGATGTGCGGTGGGAGTCGGCCTGTCGAAACCTTGTCCAAGCGGGATTGCGAAGCCGTTACGGTGTCTACGGGCCTGACTACGGCTACTTACTGCTCGACGACGTAGAAACGCGGTCCGTGAGTCTTTGTTACTGGTAGCGTCAACGCTAACCTTTTTGTCTGCCTCCAAAACGTGTCAATGGCGCTATTCGCAAGCGCTGGGACACACACGCACACACACAACTTGCTCTGTCAGACTTGTCATGATGCAGCCATGATGCAGCCGAGGAACCCCTGCAGCCCAGCCTGGACGCATCCCCCTCAAGGGGCACGGTCAAGCCCATCGCCGACTTCTGCAGCGTCCGGGGAGGGGATACAACACTCCAGGTCTGGGATGCTGGGCGAGAGCCACCCGGGGGGCATTGGGCTTCAATCAAAGACATGATGAATTTGTGCGTGCGTCCGTGTCCAACTTGGACCCGCTCCGCAAAATCTCGTCCTTGTCTTGGCCACTAATTCACACCCTCTCCACGCAAGCTTTTTGTACGAACCTCTTGTCTCTGGCAGCGTTGTACCTCGTTTACGTGGCCAAGTCAGTTTACTGGCTAATAACGACCAATGTAGCTGGGACACGCCAAGGGGCCAGGGGTCTTGAAATGGCTAACTGCATTTGTCATGACCAACTAGTCAGCTAATAATGCACCGCAACGGCGGCGACAACCCTTTGCAGTCTCGTCAAGCAAGCGAGCTGACCGCCGGCATGCTGTCTGCAGTAAACTGATATGGACGGATACACGGCCTACACCGAGCCAAAATGCACACGTCCGTCGACCATGCAGGGGCCTCACTTGCTACACTCTTTTGTCCGAGTCTGTACTCACTAACCCTGTGATGGACTAGCATGGAAGCCCATTCTGACCGGGGGGTCATGCATTTCAGCGCTCTACCAATACTGGTTGAAAGTCTATCCGTGCCAAGTCGCGCACAGTCGTCGAGTTGGGTGGTGGGACGAAACCACAGGACAGGACAGTCTACACTCTACAGACAGACAGCCTGTTGGTAGATCGTGTATAATTCATGCAGCCTGCCACCCTGCCGCCGCCCACCCCCCGGGTCCCGGTGCGGTGGGCTGGCTCTGTTCCACTCTGTACAGCTCTCATTTGTCATTATATTAAAGTATGGCCGTATCTTCGCCCTCCTGCCTGGCCGGCCGTTCTCGATCTTGACACACCTGACATTCCCTCCTACTGGTAAAAGCAATATAATAAGCTTGCAGGTCCCCACACATGCGTTGAGCCTTCTGCAAGACCTTTTAATACCCTCGGAGCATTATGGTGCAGCTAGCACCTCGATCGTACTAACACCATGGGTTTCCTGACTTTCTTACAAAGACGGTCAAATGACAAGACGTCATTTTCTAACTCGTCATCTACCATAAACCTCCAGCGCAGTACGGCATCTCGCTGCACTCCTCTAGCCGCACTTAGTCTCTAACGTTGTTTGTAGGCAATACTCCAACGACTGCAGCAAAATTGGGCAGCCAAAGCGACGCCGACTTGCTGAGTCACCAGCATGCTCATCGCCAGCAACATGGCTCCCAAGTACAATACGAAAGTTCCAGTGCGACACCGACTTGGGCAACGAGTTTGAGCCACAGCAATGCGGCATCGCAGCAACGACGGCAGAGCGAACCGAGAATAAGTGTCTACGCTAACAAGGAGTCGCTTTTTTCACTCGTCTCCGGCAGGCGACAATCAGCAATCACATACTCGGATCTGGGACTGCGGCGAGGTAGCCTCCCGCTTGAAAGCTGCGCTGCCGCCGCGAGCCGATACGTGGACCTTTTAGATGCACAGGGGCAGCTGGGGTCATCCGATTTCAAGGCGAGGCTGCAGGCGTCTGGCTCGCGTGATTACGGCGAGGACGTTGCCGAGCGAAACATTGGACAAAACGGTCTGCTCTTGGGAAGCCCGGCCGTGCAGCAATTCTATGCCGCGCAGTCGTCGCAGACCTCACCGAGGCGCCCAACGACGTCCAGGTACCGTAGGTACGCCCAGAAGCAAGTCATTCTGGAGCAACCCGAGATGGAGGCCGCCTTCCGACCCAGCTCGCGCGCTTCCAGCGTGTATACCGCTCGATCGCTGCCCATTGCACGCACGCGGGTAACGCCCATCTATGACAGCCCCATCTACACCGAGCCGCGGCGCGCGAGCCTCGCCTCACACTACACCGCCTCGTCAATGGGGCTTCCCAAGCTGCAAGAGGGAAGTATACGGGAAGAGATGGATTCGGGGGAGAGCGACGATGCTGCGCCGTCAATCCCGCGCTTTCGTCGGAGCGAGTCAGCAGCTGACTCGAATGCTGCGCAGCAGCACCGCCCGGCATCGGCTCTGGGCTGGGTCAGCCGGGCCCGACAATCAGTTGAAATGCTGAGCGCATATGACATGGGCGAGCCCATATGGAAGGAGTCGGTGGATCACATGTTTCAAGACGACGGAGCCAGCCGGCGACCTGCTACACGTAAGGGAGACCCTTCGGACGAATTTTCGGAAATGATTCCAATTTTTTTTTGTCATTGATATTAACAGCAATATTATAGGTAATCAAAAAAGCGGCCCTGCGACTCAGCAGCAGAATTTGTCCGTCGAAAACATGATTCGCTGGCGACGGACGTTTGGTGAAGTAGACGACGAGGTGGACCCGAAATCTGTCGCCGCGACAGAGCGGGCGACTGAGAGCCGCACATCGCAAAGGCAGTGGTCGATTGCGTCGACGGAGCCCACAGAACGCTCGGATGCGTCGAGCGTGTATTGCCCTCGACCGGCGAGCCGCGCCACAGCCAACACGTCTGTGGACCTCCGCTCTCTGATGGAGCTTGACGACAGCGGCTGCGGCTGCAAGGCGGCGAGCCACGACGCCGCCGTCGTCGTTGACGATGACGTCGACGCCTGCTCCATGACCACGGACGGCTCCAACATTGATGCGTTTATCGAGAAGCGCAAGCAGCGCACCACGCCAGAGGATCAGGCGCTGCTCTTTAAAGAGGGGGGCTTCTTCAACACTGGCGGCGCCCTCCCCGGTCTCTTTGACCCATCTTCTTCGTCCTCGTCCGACGGTGTGACTCCCCTAGCCGAGACGCCCGCTGCTGGGCAGCAGGTCATGGCCGTCGCCGCGTCGTCAGACAGCAAGCGCGACAGTAGCCTGACCTTGCGTGCTGACGCGCCAACGACGACACACAACACTGCCAGGTCCGTGTCGTCGCCAACCGTCTGCGGCGGCTCCGAGACGACCGAGTCTGCGCCCGAGGACTGCCGCTGCTCGTCAGTAACGACGCCCGAGCCGGTTGGCGGGCTGACTGTCCCGCGGATTTACCTGAATCAGCGACAGCGGCTGCTGGCGCTGGGGTTCGACTACGACACGGACGAGGAAGGTGACGAGCTCGGCGACCTAGGCGGCGGCGGCGGCGGCAACAACGACGACGACGCCGATGACGACGCCGATGACGACGCCAAGACGCTCAAGCAGCGCCATGGACCTGCGCTGAACATGCCGCGGCTTAGCATCATTGTCGAGGCGCCGCCCAAAGACGTGTTTGACAGCTACAGCAGCTACAGCAGCAGCAGCAGTGGAGATGACTCTACGGCGGCGACGCTCCGTCGCCGCAAGGAGGCCAAGCGACTGTCGCGCTGCGGCGGCGCTCGCGTCATGCGCGTGCACAGGTCGTTGCGGGATGAGTTTGACGGCAACGTGGCCGACGTGGAGTAAAGCAAGGGCGCAGATTCTGGCCTCTTTTGTTGAATATGATGATGATGAGCTACATCGACATACAATGTCGTCTTTTGCTTTTTCGTTTGTTTACACATTATAATTCCTTCAGAAGCAATCTTTTCTACTAGGAGAACTTTTGGAGATGCGGAACCTGGGCCTTTTTGGCAAGGGACCGATTTATTACGGCATAACCGCAGAAGGTGTTTTTTATACGTGGGCTGCATACGACGGGTGGTGGCATCGGGGCAACATTTTTCTTTTTTTTTTTCTTCATACATTCTATAATCGGAACAACCAAGGACTGGTTCCTGTTTTTTCTTTACTTATTATATATACGGGTTATGCGGCGCTCTGGAGACGAGCGTTAAGGGGGTTTGTTAGGGAGAACATTACATGCTGGGACAACAGCTCAATACCAATTTCATTTTCAGTTTACTCAATTAATGAAATATTGAAAACATATTTTCAACTCCTTAATCGTGGTGTTCTGTACCACATCTCGCATTCATCGTAAAAAAACGCTCCGAGACATTCTTCCCCCATCTCAGTCAGCCCTGCCCGGCGCAGTCACACTTCATCTCCGCCCGCCACCGGGCACGATCCACGCTGCCCCCCTCGAGCGCCTTGAGGGCCATGGCCGCCACTTTGCTCTTTGCCTCGACGGCGCTGCCGGCCTTTGCGTGCCACCGCACCTCGCCGTGGACGACGAGCGCGCACACGCAGTCGCTCGCCGTCAGCGCCCGCATGCCCGCGCGCGACTCGCACGGCACCTCGGACACGCACAGGCGCCAGCGTCCGCACCCGTACTGCGCCTGCAGCCAGCGCGCCGCGCGGGTGACGACGTGGCCAGGGCCGAGCGCGTCGTAGCCGTCATCATCCATGGCCCCAATGTGCGGCTGCACGAAGCGCTGGAAAAAATGCGCGACGACGGACAAGTCGTACCGCGCGTCGACAAACATGGCGCCGATGAGCGCCTCGACCACGTCGGCGAGCGCCTTGGGCGGGCGCGTCGCCAGCGTCCAGTAAGCCTTGTTCGTCGTCGCGGCCGACGCGCCGGTCCCGGCTTGCTCCCGCAGGTACGCCACTTTTTCTTCAAAGGCCTTGACGTGTCCGGGGACCGCCGCGTCGGCGGTCAGCAGCTCCCGGTGCAGGCCGAGCTCGACGCACAGGCAGCCGAGAAACTGGTTGCTGCAGACGGACATTTTGCTCTCCGTTAGCGCCTGCGGGCCGGCGTGCGGGCGCGTGCGAAACAGGTGGTCCACGATGACCATGTCGAGCAGCGCGTCGCCGAGAAACTCGAGCGTCTGGTAGCTGGGAATCTCCTCGGCCTTGTACGACGCGTGCGTAAAGGCGCTGCGCAGGAGCAGCGGCGAGCGGAACCGATAGCCGATAATCGCGGCGACTCGGTCTACCGTGGCTCTGACGCTGACGCTGCCGGGGCTCAGATGCCAGGCGGGCACGGAAAACGCGGCGTAGTAGTCGGAAAAGCACGTCATTTTGTGGTTGTCATTGTTGACCATCTTGGTGACCGCCTTAACCGCCTCATCCATGTTTCCTTGTTGGACGCCGCTCATGTAGGCGGCGCCGATGATGGCTTCACAGACATCGGCAATAGTCTTGTCTCCTAGGTGCTGCACCACAGTTGCCTTTGCAGACTTGCCCCGTACCAGGGGCAGACTGGGATACCATGTGCGTCTGTCAAACCTGTCGGAGCGAATGTAGCTTTGCAGACCCAGGTCCAGAGCCGTGTTGAACAGGTTTTTATTGCAGAGCAGCAGCATTCGCTCTACGTGATGCTCAAACTCGGTGGCCCCAGAGTTGCGCGTGTACAGTGCAATCGTCGTGGCCATTTTGAGAAAGCTATCACCCAAAAACTCTAACCTTTCATAGTTTCGCTGGCCGCCGTGCTGCTGCTGCTGCTGCTGCTCATGCTCAGCGTCGAGCTCGCCGTCGTCATCATCAGCGTCATCTGCGCCCTTTGTAAACGCCTCCCACGCCAGCTGAAGTGGCAGGTTCAGCCCCAACATGTCGCGGGCTTCCGTCACGATCAATGCAGTGTCCAGACGGTGGAGGATAGACGGAAGCAGCAGGGCCGCACGAGCAACATCGGCCGGAATCGCAGACACCTTTAGACACTGGAGAGTGATGTAGCATGGCTGGTCCCCTTTGGCAGTCTCCATGTCATCATCATCTAAGAAGTTGCGGCGCAAAGGCAACAGCCAGGCCTTGTACACTGGCTGCTCAGTGTCAAATACTATACTCGATCGTTGTGCTCGTCTGGTGCTGCAGCTGTACTGCATAATGGACCTGTCCGACGCCTGATAGCCGCTGTTCTTGTGCTCAGGGACACCTGCGGGGGTCTGGTCAGTTGCTCGTAGTGCATGCTCAATCTCGTGTATAATAAACTTTCTTGCGCCGGAATGCGGATCAACGACAAAATGGTGACGAGCAATATTTCCTGGGTCGACAACTGGGCTCTGATGCATGGACAGCACAACATGCTCTAGTTCCTGCCAGTCAATGGCCCCCTTTTCGTCTTCATACAGCGCCATGGATGCGGGAGCAAAGTAAAAGGGAATCTCTTCGTCTTTTGCTTCAAACTTTTTGCTGAATACATCGTCAAATAGGCAAAGCGTAAACGCCGCCAGCTTCTGAACCTGCTCTGGTGACACTTTCACGGGTCCACCAGGTATCAATCTCGCTGACATGATGACGTCTGCCGAAACAAAAAGCTTTATTGGCCCTATGTCGGGGAGTTCGTCTCGCGTCAAAAGTGCAATGGGTGTGACGGCAGCAGAGTCAGGAAGCACCTGGACAAAGGTTTGGAAAAGCACGGCCGGTATCCCAGCCGGGAGAGACGTCCACATCTTCGGCTTGACCAGCATGGTGTACACTTTCTGCTTCTTGCTGCTGAGTGCCAGACGTGCATTCCGCATCCTGGGGAGATTCTTTTTAAATGTTGGCTGCAAATTCTTGTTGATGCTGCCCATCTCGATGAGCCGCGTGCATGCCTCGTACGCCGCCGCACATCTAGCCCTAATCTTGCTTCTCTCTAGGATCCCGGTGGTTGACTTGAAAGGAGCCGAGTCTGGAAGAATTACCCAGCAGGTAAAGTTGGTACCTGCGGCGCAGACGACATATTCTGGTTTCGGGCTTCTGTCCATCCCCTGAGCTAGGGTGGACACAAATCTGGCGAGGACGGCCATGCTGTTCTGGGTAGACAGTGTGGCCGTGTCTGCAACGAGGAGCTCCTTTTCCGGCGGACGCTCGTATATACCTATGCTTCGGTCAGGAGGCAACTTTTGGCAGAATCGGCGTAGACACTGCGCGTCGAAAGTGACATTGCGAAAACGGTTGAGATGTTGGTTATTGTCTTGCTCCATCATGGTGATGTACACAGACGAGGCCTTTCTCGCCCGTCCTCGAGACTGTATGTACTGAATCGCGGAAATGCACATGTCGAACCGGATCACCAGGTCGCATGCAGGAATGTCGAGCCCTTCTTCGGCGACCGACGTCGCGAAAAGGCAGTTTGTGTTGCCGTGCTTGAAGTCGTTCAATTTCTGCATTCGCTCGCGCAGAGACAAGTTGGCGTGGGCAAACGACTTTGCTAATCCAATCTGCTGCTGTTAGATGGAATACCGGAGCTGGGAAATCGTAATCACACACCATAAAGTCTGCAACCATTCCTTGCGGTGCAGTGCCAGGCTGCGAAAAGTAATCAGCCAAGATCATGGCCATGAACTGCTCGTCTACAAAAACGAGACACTTTGTCTCGCTTTCTTCCTCAAAAGCAGCGCATAGCGTCTCTCGCAGCACAGCGAGCTTTGACGAAATGGCGTCTTCGTCCGTCGAGGCCGGCGCAAATTGATGATGATCTATAATAGGTCGCAAGCTCTCGAGAGCACCCGACGCAGCATCGTAACGATCGTAACTAAAATTGGTCTTTTTACCTTTTCCGAGTTGTACAGCCATGTTTCTCATCAGGTCATCGGTCAGAAGAATCTGCCAAAAGCGATCGGCGCACCATGGACCAAGGGCCGATCCAATCTTGGCGGAGAATTGTACAGAGGCTGCGAGTTGCGGAACGTGTTGAGCAAACTCGTCAATATCCCTGGCCAACTTTGTATAGCAGTCTTTCACGTCCTTCAGCGGCTTGTAGAGTCGCACTTTTTCTTTCTGGTCGCGCTTGGTCCAACCAGCTTCGAGAACAGCATCCGACACGGTCGCAATCTCGCTGCACATGAGGCTCTCGAGTTTCTCCACTGCGGTTTCAATGTCAAGTGTTCCTGTATCGACGGGAGACGCGGTCAGCCCCAGGATGCGTGGCTTGACGTTGTTGTCTCGCGGGTAGTATCGTTTCATGATGGCCGCGTAAGGGTGCTCCTTTTTCGCGTGGTGGACTTCGTCGAAGATGAGGAGGTTGATCTGCCTCATGTTGATGAATCCATGGCTTAGGCAATCAAGAAGCATTTGCGCGGTGCATACAATAATCATGTTTTCGTCAAACTGGGCATCCCAATGGGTCTGGCTCTGCTCCAGAGGTTGCAGCTCGCCGTAGAACTTGGTGACTGAAAACGGTAGAGTCGCGTGAATTACTTGGTACTGCTGCATGCACAAGGCGACCTTGTCGACGACAAAAAAGGCAGTCTTTCGCGTGCCTCCGTTGGCTCTGTCTTCCAGCTCTTGTTCGAGAACATGTCGAAGAAGCATGATGGCGATCAAAGTCTTGCCGGAGCCTGTCATGAATCAGAGAATATGTCCAGTCGGGTTAAACTGCTTTTACATACCAGTATCCAATACTACAATCGTGTTCTTGCTCTTCGCCCTCTCAAAGAGCTCGTTTTGGTACTCGCGAGGGGTAGCCATCAGCGCGGAAACCTCGGCGGCGGCGGCGTCACCAAGCCCCTCCAAGGGTGCGTTTGCGGCGGGTATCACACCATCGTTGTCAATTTTGGCTTGTTCGTGAAGCCATGATTTAAACACGCTACTGTCCTTGGTCCTCTGCTTGATACGCGGGCGGGAACTGGCGCTCTGTGTATTCATCGTGAGGTCGCGTGGCGGTTTGTATCGTGGAAATTATGATGGACTTCATTCACTGCGCTCAAGTAGTATTGAATGGATTAAAAACACGTGAAATCTGTGCTGCGTGTTTGGTGTCTGTTTGTGCATCGTCCACAGCATGTGGCCGCGTTCAACAACAGCCGGCAGCCTGCAGCAGTTGTCTCCATCAGGTCATGCGGAGCTCTGTTGTGATTGAAAGTAAATACGTATTTTTTTTAATATACAGAGACTCAATGCCACGACAATGGCACACTTCTGTCCCAAATTGGTGACAGCCACAAATACGGTTTTCATGCTGCAAGTTATCGGTAGCCACCTCCAAGGTAGTACGTTTTGAGGAGGCACACAACACCTCCCTCGGCCCTTCAAAGCATAGCTATCTGCTCTTGGACATTTTGGAAGCATTTCGATCGTGGTTGCATGGCAACTTGCCCGATACACACGGTTGCTTCGTTGCCCGCCTGTCAGCCGGTGCTCATTCAGCCAGGGTCGGCAAATGTCAAAGATTGGATAACGCCAACTTTTTGATATTAAGAAAGAATAAATTACCGTGATAATCCCAAAGCCCTGCGCTACCAATGCTTCTCCCCAATTGTTGCACCTTATCAGATATCGCAGATCGCCAGATCAGTAGCCGCTCATCTGGTGTGACATGACCTCTGCCTTTAAACTAAATAGCCATCCATTTTATAAAGCAGCCAAATACGCCCATACCAAGTATTGATCAATCGGAATCGCTCGAGTCTCTATCCAACGCGAATGATTACCTCTGCAGCTACTGCAAACTCTGCAAACTCGGCGTCGACAGCTCTGTCCGCAAAAATGACCTGTTGCATGTTTCGGTTGCTACCCTTGACAATGGTCCGTTGCTTCGCCCTCTGAAACTCCTTGTACAGTTGCTCAAACGTATACGGCGCATTCTCGGCGTCCTCGTCCGAAATACCCGACTGCTGGCGGATCGTGGTGGCCTCGAGGGCAAATCGAGCCCGCTTCGCAGAGGCGGCGAATTGGGCCTTGTTGGCTACGGGCGCGTAGTCGACCGCAGTCCCCTTGTCGACCTTTTCAGCCAGAGTGGCTTTTTTCAGCGGTTTGGCGCGACCTTTTGCAAACCACACGTTGGGCTTCTTTACCACGGCGCTCTGCACTTTGCGAGCTGGTGCAGTGGTGATCCGGGCACGTTTCTTCTGGCGAGGTTCTGGCGTATAGTCAGAATCGCTATCGTATTGATCTGGCCCGACAAACTCGGAGCTTTGGAGCATCTTCCTCTTGCGCTGATACTTTTTCAGTCCGCGTTTCATCTCGACTACAGGTTCTGGAACCCAGCCATCTCTCTCCTCAGGAATATAACCTGAATGTTTCTCGACATCTTGATCGGAGGTACCTTGATATCCAAGGCATTCGCCATCAGCGATGTTATGGGGGCAGGCAACGGCATTTGATGGCGCATGGTCCATCCTGTCCACGTCGGTGACGGATTCACCGCCCACAGAGTCTTTTTTGCTTGACGCCGGCGCAGGCCTGGCATCCTGGCCGGTCTCAGGAATTGCAAATTCTGATAAGTCGGGCTCTTTCTGCACAGCGTCTAATTTTTCCAGTGCTCCTATTGATAGCTCGATTTGGCTCTCGTTGTCGGGTAAGATCCCGGCGCGGTCATCGCGGGTGCAGTCGTCGCTGCTGTCTCGGCTTCGGCCCATAGCCAAAATGCCATCATCGAAAACCAAATCGGACCGCCCGTACTCAACCTCTGTTCCTGTAAACGTTCCCAGGACGGTCTCCGGGAGATGGCCCTCTGGAATCCCATGCCAAAGTGACCAAGAGCTGCCACACGCTCCTCAAACCCTGTGAATGGGCCGTTGAAGTTGGAGCGACCCCAGAAGCAATCCGCTGAACACTCTGGCATTTCAGCGCAGCTCGAATCGCTTCCAAGGTAGGGAAGCGGCGCATCGATGAGTTCTGCGCCTGCTGGAGGCGGGTCGGGAAGAAACCAGGTGTCGTCGTCGTCTTCCAGAAATGCTGTCCAATCAATGATGCCTGGCTCCATTTCAATGCCAGCTGCAGCAACTGAGGGTTCAATTAGAGGATGAGGACATAGAGATTGAATCCATTTTCGAGGAGTCGCCGTTTTAATTGCTGCAAATGCGTGGTGGCGTGGTTACAATAGCGCGCAGCTGGCAGCAAACGAAACTGCCGAGGTGCATGTTTCTGCACACCTGCCATCGGCGGCACTCGGGTGAGCTATCTTACACCGGGCGTTGAAAAAATGCGCATCTATTGAGAGAGGTATGATACAGGCCATGTAAGAGTTGACCCTATTCCACCTATGATTATGTAAAAGTACACTCGACAGTGACCGATGCAAATAGTAGCCACAGAAGAGAACGACCCGAAAACGCCATGCCATGCAGAAAAACTAAAGATTCAGAAAAGCAAAAGGCAATCACTGCATCATTCCATGTCCACAAAGGGCGCAAAAGCCTTCCTTTCCATGAATCGCTCCCTGTCCGAGTTTAAAAGGTCCTCTAGGTCCATGTCAGCATCTATCATGTCGTCGACGCAGCGTTTATTCTTTTTTGGCTGGACTGTGTATTGCGTAGCAACTTGGTTAGCCGAGACGGCTGCCTGAGCACGCAGCAGATCCTCCCAGGTCTGCAGTATGCGTTTCACGTCTTCGTCAAACGTGCAGCAGAAGCGCTGTATACTGACAAACTGCACCGCTTTTGCCATTGACGCTCCGTACACGGCCATGATGTAGGCTGCGACAACGGCAGCGGACCGATCGTTGCCCGAATCGCAGGTGACAAGGATATTTCCGACGCGAGCTTCACCCGTCGCGGCGTCTCGCGTTTGGGTGTGCACGCCAATCATGTGCATGTTGAAAATGTAAAAGATTTCGGGGAGAGTTCGGATGAGGTCAAAAAGGTCCCCGATGTTGACATAGTAGGGAGAGATGTTGCAGGCATCGCAGGCCTTGTCCACACCCAGCAGGCGAGTGTCGCTCATTCTGGCGTCGCGAACAATCACCACAAGGGAGATGTTATTGTTCCTGAGGTACGTTTCGTCGCGGGCGATGCTCGTGGGGCCGATGCACATGTAGTCGAGTATCTGCTGGGCCTCGCGGCGTTGTTCGTAGGTCCAGGTGGCGGCCATGTCGGTAGCGGTCTGGGCCTTGCCGCGCGTGATGATGAAGAGCTGCTCGCGGGTGAGGCGGCTGGCGGCGAGGTTTGCCTCGCAGGGCGCAACAGTATAGGCGTACTGGCCCGCCTCGTGGCGCGGTGCATGCGGGATGGGAATGTAGGGGGGACTTGGTGGACGGCGAGAGTAGGGCGCCGATGGCGTCGTGGACCGTTGAATGGCCGAGGGTGCCGAGAGTCCTGCGTTTTGCATTGTACGGGCGGAGTGGGAGCTGTGATGGGAAAAGATGCTCGAGAGCTAACAGTCGTTACGCGGCCATAAGTAAAGTGTGATATGCCCGCGCGGGGTGGGTAGTGTACTACCTATAATATGTTTGACTGTGCGATGATGTCGGGAAAAAAAGTAGTCTTAAATGAGAAATTTACGAGAGGCAGCAGCGCGCATGGCTATCGAATGATAAAGTGAAGGATGTTGATGAACTGTTGAGCAGCGAGAGCACGGCTGTATGAAGTGAAGGAGTCAGCAGGCGCCATGTTTGTTATGAGTGTTCCTTTGCTGCTTCGTACATGCAAAGTGACTAGCCAGGTGTGGCTTGCCCCGCGCTAGGCCACCGAACCCCACCACGTAGTTACCAATGACCAGAGATACCTACATATTTATGCGTAAGGGCCAGCGGCTTGATAAAAGAGAGGGAGAATCTCGGGGTTGTATTCTTTGCGTGCTTGAAGCTATTCTTGCCTGTTTGCAGCCGCTTCAGGATTCTTCTGGAATTGCTGCTACGAATGTAGTCATCTCTATTCACAGTCCTCCTATGGCCCACGCGGTAGAAAGGACGGAAGGAGTAAGGTACACCAGTCCCCATGCCCCTATGTTTCCCCTGGCTGTTCCGTTGTTGTTGTTGTTGTTGTTGTTGTTGTTGTTGTTGTTGTTGTTGTTGTTGTTGTATTGTTTATCGCGTAGGGGGAGTTCCATGATGATGAGACGTGTCCCTCGCTAAAAGTATCTAACTAGGTGACTAATTACATATTCCTTCAAAGGACCCTGTAAAGTATAAACAAATGAGGTCCACGATTGCTATTACGGGCATGGCGCAAAGATGGTAATCTGCAGCCAAGTAACAAGCACTTGCCAGCCCGGTTGCAGCCTCCCCCCACACGGACCCCTAGCGCTGCTCAGTCAAAAGCTTCGGTAGTTGTGGTGATCTATCGAGTCATCACGTCACCTTCTGTCCAAATGGGTGCTAGTAGTCCGCCTCACCCGGCGCCGCAAAAAAATCGGAAGCGTTTGTAAATCATATATACCTTCCTTGGCAATTTCCTTCTATTTCCTTTCAGAGAGTGTATGATTTGAAGAGATTAGCGAGCTAGCCTAGATCTTTATCTAGCCCCATCTAAACCCTTCTTAGTAGCCTTAATAAGTAGCCTAGGCGCTCCAAGTGCTACCATCTACCTCTCTCGTAGGTCCACTCATAGCGCGCCTAGCCCCCCGCCCACCACTCCAACAGTTTCCGTTTTAGGCAACATGTACGATTTAACAGAAACCATACCCTACATCTCTTGATTTAAATAATCCACATCTTGTTCAAGGCGCACCACAACATGATTGTAGAATTTCTGGCAAAATGTCTCATTGTCCAAGTTGACCCTGTTGAAGACGTTGTTGAGGCACCATCTGACGGCGCTTGCGTAGCTTACGCAGCTTACTCTGAAAAACACTCTTCATTTCAGCAAGGACTCAGAGTCTTTCACAGATGCGCTTCATCTTTCTCCTAATGGCAGCAAGAGTAATAACATACGGATCATGGAAATTGGTTCTAGAAGGCGTTCGATTTTCAAAATATCTGGGCACGTAAGATCAATGTTGACCCTACACTTTCATCTGGACCAGGACCAGCTGTAAGGATTTGGAGTTGCCTCTGCAGACTGCTCTTCAGGCCTCTCGTCAGGCTCAGCGTCAGGCTCAGGTGCAGTCTCTTCAGACGATGCCTTCCTCTTCTCCCTCCTCATTTTAAGTTTTGCCTTCTTTGACATTTTACTACTGGCAGGCCATGCAGTATCGTCAACCGTAGAAGGTATTGGCTCAGGAGCCGGCTCAGGAGCCGGCTCAGTCATCGGCTCCTCCAAGACATGATTCATGGATGAGGTGGCCTCGGGAGCGGCCTCACAGACAGATTCTTCATCGCTATGAGTTGCTGCCGTCCGATCTGTTGCGGGCCCCTCGTCTCCAGTATCACTAGATCGATCGACCGTGTTACTCGTAGCGCTCACCGCATTGCCCAGAACTAGAAAATGTGAGCGACGTTTTTAATACGCCAGGCACAAGCCTTACCGTTAAAATAGAGCGCCGCAAATTTCTTGCAAGTTTCATCTCCGCCTTTGAGTATCCTCAACTTGGTCTTCAATTCTTCGCGGGCTGCCCGGCTCTCTTCCGTCTCCGCCGCGATGCCAGCAACTTCAGCCTCGCTCATCATAAAGATGGAGCTCGGATCCATAATGTCGCTGAGCTTTTCCAAAAGACAAGCCTCAATAACTTCAACCGCAACGTCATCGACGAAGCGCTTCAGGGCAACCTAAACACAAGATAAGTCAGCTGCAAGAGCGCAGAGATGTAGATATGTGGCGGAAATCTCACCTTGTAATACGCATCCAAGAAGTCTAGAGCCTCGCAGGCTGAAAAATGATCCATATCCGGCTCTTGCGGAAGAACGAGTCGGTCAACAAATCCCTCAAAGTCGATAGATCTGCTAACAATAGTTTTCGACGACATAGAAATTTGGCCAAACTCTTCCGTCAATAACGCCATGACTCTCGACCTTTCGCGCTCCCGGCGAATGTTCTGTAGGGTTGCCGTAAAGTAGTGGTTGTAGGTAATGGGATGTCCGCTTTGATGTGGCTTCAGTAGCCCCGATAGCTTCTCATACAAGGCTTTCCGCAAGAAATCCAACTTGGGCTCAAAAACACGCGTCAAGATCGCCTTGACAGTGGTAGTGTCTGCAATGTGCGTTACAAGATGGCTCAACGACAGGCGAACCGCCTCCCACACTTTCTGTATGTGGCTTTCTGCAATCTTGCTCCACGGCGATGAGAGTTCCTTGAATAGTTCTGTAACGACCATGGGATTAAACATGCCAGGCAGCTCTTTACCTCGGCCTCTTTGGATGATCAAGACTATTTTTTTAATGTATTCCTCACGAGTCAATAGCTCGCTACTCTCTGAGGCTGCATCATTGACATCGGCCACGACCTTGTACCGTCGACCGTTGCGGGCCATGTCTTCTGCAAAGGCTCGATTGAGATTCTGAACAACGGCTCGGGTGCGCTTGTGATAGCCGTTCGATGACATGGCATCCCCAAAGTACGGGTCGTTGTATGTGCCATCAATCGTAGCCCGAAGCATAGCTTGGAATGATTGGCTAATCTGGATGAGATACATTCTCTGTTCATAGATGGTTTCTCGAGGTAGACCGAGCTTATCAAGTCGTTTTTGGCATTGGGCAGACAATTCTCCGATTTCTTTAATGAGATTAGGGAGCTCAGAGACAATCTGGCGCACAAGGACGTCACTCAGTCGGTCTCTCAAGAACTTGATGCCCAAATCTTTTGGAGAAAGGCCTGCCCAGGCACCTGATGACAGAAACTGAAGCTCTGCGGCATCTCGTTGGTCAAATGTCCAATTTTCCGCTTCGGTGTCGCGGTTCCTCAGCACGTGCCAGCCCAGGCGGAACTCGACATCTTGATTTCTTGCCAAAGAGACAAACATGTGCTCGCTCCCAGATCCCGGGATGAGCGTGTCTGGCTTTGTTATGACCCCTAGCGTTCGTGTCCCTCTGGGATCAGCTTCACGGGCGAGTTTCAGAACAATCTGGTTGGCGTAGTCATTTTTAGCTGATACAACAGCCAGGATAATGCTTCGCGGCTCTTTCATGTACCCCTGTACAACATTGTTGATGAGCTGAATGTCTGACGCGGACTGGTGCTTGTTCTCGGAATGAATGAGTCCCGGCAAGTCCACAATGGTGAGATGCGGGCGGTCCGGGCCATTGACTTCAATGCGCAGGATATCTCCAGAAAACGCTTTGCCCACTGTCATCACGCCCATGGCAGATTTTGCGCTGTCGATTAGCGCAGGTAGGTCTTGAAAGTCAGGCAAGTTCTCGTGGAACTTTGAAAGAGATTCCTTGTCGAATTCGCTGCGAGAATGGTGCGGCACAATAGAGACATTGATGGAGGAGACAGTAGTCTTGCGAAGAATGAGCTCGGTCGGGAACCGAGTGCACAAGCTGCTTTTGACCGGAAAAGAGACGCCAGAGATGCTTTCCAAAACTGAACTTTTACCAGAGGACTGGTCGCCGCACACAATAATCTGAGGCAAGGATATGTAATGGCTGACACCTTGCGAGCGGAGCGAGTCGACGGCATTGAGTAGGTGAAGATGCTCTCCAGAGCACAACTGCTCCAGACCCTGCGCTGTAAGCGACTTCATTGCTTCTCTTGTTGACGAACGGGTGACAGATGAAAGAAGTTGGTTGTGATTTCCTCCGCAATCGCGCGGGGAGTCCGAGTTAAGTAGGCGCAAGCCACCTAGGCAGCATCCTGCACTCTGCATTCACTGCGCTGGCAATCACAAACAAAAGAGCGCGTGCTGGGGAAAGAGGAAACAAGTGAGACAAAACGGGTTCTTGAATCTATTTTAACTGGCTAGTCAGGTCAAATTGACGGCAAGGCTGTAGCTGCTGGGCTGCCGCGGAAGCCAGCCTGCAGCTAACCGGTGCCTTCCAGCGCATACAGCCAATTTGATTGAGCGCAGGTCTAGGACATCCAGACTTTCGCGGTTTGAAGTGCATAAATCTGTCACCGTATCACTGTTGTGCGTGCCTTCCTGTAACCCCTTCTACAACAACTTTACATGCTAAAGCAGTATGGCACATGAAAAAGTCCATCGCACTCGTAAGCCACTGCATTGCGATCTGGGGCTTGGTGAAGATTACTACGACATGAGAACACGAATGACTATAGAAGAACTATATCATATCTATACTTTATAGTGGTCCTTCTGCCCATCTTTACTTTTTAGCAACGAAGTTTCCTCAACATGTATTGTATATTGCTCGTCTGCACGCTTCGACGATGTGCGGCGTGGTGTAAGTGTCGGTCCCTGCGTGGTACATAGCTCCTATCGCGCGAATGGTCTATCGATGGGATACTGGAACATATGCCGCAAAAAGGTTTCAAGGATAACCGTCAATGTCCATCCAACGCGACGTGCTCTGGAAGGGGGTTCCAGAACAGTATTCAGGAACTAGAGGACGGCCCTAGCTTTGCTAGCGCCTTGAGAACCTTCACGGTTGAGCGCGGTTCACACCCGATTGGGTGCACAGGTTGTGAATTGCCAAAACAAAGTACTGAGAAACAAAAGTTCCCACCACTTCTTGTACCAACAATTGGCCACTACTGGCCATTGCTCAGCGGCTCTTTGTAGACATTTTTGTGGCAATATCTGCTGTTGTTACTCACACAGACGCTGGCCGAAAAGAGGACAGCGTCCGAACAGAGAACAGGGCAGAGAAATGTACTGCCAGCTTCATTCTGTCTCTAGCACCCTTGCCTCTCTGTAGAATAAGAGTGCCATTTACATCTCACTTTGTTCTATTACGCCCGGTAGCTTTGCAGCCAACAGGGCTCACTAGCTAAGTACTGATACATGTCCATGCTGCTGTAATAAGACACGCACTGAATAAATTGGCGTTGAAGAAAGCTGCTTCTTCAAGAAGTACCTACCAGAGAAACTAATTATTAATGTGCGGGGTCCTGAGTTGTACAAGATCAAACACCGCGGACGGTCATCGACAGGTCACAGGGATTTCTTTTTGATGGGATCTTGGCGCCGTTACAACGGACAAAGGTTTACACATTTACGAGATGCTAAACTTGCGTACTCTCACAATTTATCGAGAGCATCCTGATATCATCGCCGACATGGGGGCCAATGATTGCATTCTCACCGAGACTATTAGCGATACCAGTGGCGGCAGGCTCAGCAATGCTGTGTGTTTCACAACCAAGAGACAGCGCCGCCCGAGGCTTCGAAAATCGCGGCGGGGGCGGGGGGCAGACGCGGGGCCGGCCGTCCCCTGAAAGATGCCCCGGGCGGCATGGGCGGCACCGGACGCTGAATCGTCGCCGTTTGGTTTTCATAGGGCAAACTAGCCCGAAGCCAACGGCTGGCGGCAGAGCTTGGCCACGGCCAAAGTTTAATATCAACTACATCTGTTTTCATACATGTTGTGATGGAACAAGAAGCTGCCGGCCCAATGGGTACGCCGCCTGGTACACACATCGCTCCTCCGCCAACGCCGCACACCAAAAGGCCAGAAAGTTTGCGCTACAGGAAGATCAGCCATGATTTTTCTGACGCATTCAACAACCAGTCCGGGAATAGGTACAGAAACGCTGACACCATCATCGGCAAAGTGCCCGACGACTTGCACACACAAGTCGAAGCGTTCTATGGTCCTCTTCCACACCACTGCACTGTTTTCGGTCACAACGTTTCATCTAGCAGTGATGAAAAGCGGCCGCCTACGACAGCTCCCTATCGGAGCTCGACCGTTGAGGCGGTAGGTGGAGAAAGTGAGGGGCGATCGGCCAGGCTGCTCGCACCCGTCTCGATAAGGTTGAGAGTTTGGACGACTCGGGATCTACGTTTTGCCTAAATTTCGAGAGCTTGTTCTATAAAGCCGGCCTCGCTCGACGACGTCTTCGCCTGGTTTCCTCCATCCTACGCCTCTTTGTCGTGAACACATCTAGGACTAAATTTCTGAGAATTGGCCTTACTGCGGCGGCGTAATTCTACCAACAAAACGGCACTATTAAATACTGACACGCTACCTCTTTCAGTTTGCGGTATGTTGAAGCAAATTTCTTGATTTATATATGTCCTTTAACATGTCTAACCTTGATGAAAGAATCTTTTTCTTCCAAGCAATGGATTTTCTCGACACTTTGCTTTTACTGGCTTTGCTCTGCTTTCCTCAAAACGCAATTGGCTATATACGTGATAATTCGAAAAATTCACTCGGTATCATTACGAGGACTTACGACAACAACACCTTGGCCAATTTGCTTGAAAGAACTACAGATACACAATATGATGGATTCCCAAATTTCAGAAACAGCTACATTGCCGAGTTTCCGGCAAACAGCTGCGTTAATCGAATAGCAGAAGTGGTTTCAGATTGCAGCGATTGGCACGGGCCTCAACATACGTATGATAGGAAGAAACACGACATCATTCTCGTTGGACTTGATGATGTTGCCCCTGATGGCTGGACACTGACTGTTCAGATTGGCTCATGGATATGGCACATTAACAGGGGAGATCTATCAGCGACTGGTTGGGACACAAAACTGTTCGACTTTTTCTTCATCGTGCCAAAATCAGGAATGTCCTCTGTTGTTGTATCGGCTACAAAATCACCAGATCCAGGGGTATGGTGGTATCCTTGTTTGAGGACAGTCGGCATCCTTGACTACATCGACGTGCCAAACGATCAGGCAAAGTTTCTAGCGTTCAAAACCTCAAGACAAACATTTCGGGACACGTTGAATTCATGGCAGAGCGCAGGCACAAACCCTGTTTACATGGACGAAACATTCGGAACAAGACACTTCAACCTGCTAGCCATGTCATACTGCGTGGGCCTGCAAGATGCCGAGGCATTCACCGACTGCTATCTGGACGTCGCGGGCACATCTATTACTGACAGAGGTCCCCTTCAGGAGCAAAGTAAACACAATGGAGCATTCTATCCGCATCGCCCTGGGAGGCCGACCTATATTGGGGATCTTGGATTGTGGAATTTCCGCGACGGTAGCCATTCAGGATCCAGGTGGTGCCTAACATGTTCCAAACTAGATGAAGAGACGCGCTTCAGCTTTATCAAGCTGCTGCAAATCGTTGCGCAAGCAGTGGGCATCATTGGCTCAGCCCTCACAGGGGATATTCCGGCAGTGATACTTGCGACTGCAGGGACAATCACAGATTCGTTGCTCTTAGCGGGAGTTATAGGGCGGAGTGACCAGGAAATAGTGGAAGCGGTAAAGAACATTGGTGGTGCTTCGATCAAAACTTTGACAAGCGATCAAGCAAGATTGCTCGGCCAAAAGTGGGTTGAGGAACTGAGAAACCAAGGAAAACCAATACATTTCAAGACTGCTCAACAAATACTAAACTTGAATAGAAGACATATTTGAGATTGGTTAGAAAAAATGGAAAAGAGCTAGCA